>JAGDYQ010000044.1:2299961-2394996 GCA_021962125.1 Bulinus truncatus | reverse complement strand
CATCATCATGTTTCCTTTTAGTTCCTTGTGGAACATAGGGCCTCTGTGAAAGCTCGCCACTTGTCACGATCTCTAGCAAGTTTTTAAGCTCTTCCCAGATCGCCCGGACTCATCTAGTATACTGCGCCTCCATGTGCGCTTGGGTCTTCCTCTGTGACGTTTGCCTTGAGGATTCCAGTCTAAGGCCTGCCTGGTTCTGTTGTTTGTATCTTTTCTAAGAGTATGTCCAATCCATTTCCACTTTCTCTCTAGAATTTGTTGCACAATGGATCTCTGTCCACACTTCTCCCACAATTTGGTGTTCTCTAACTTGTCATACCACTTTACTTTCATTATGTTCCTTAGACATCTGTTGATGAAGGTCTGTAGTCGATTACTTGTTGTCTCTGTTGTTTTCCAAGTTTCAGACCCATAGAGTAGGACAGATTTCACATTGGTGTTAAAGATTCTTAATTTGGTTTTAGAAGAAATGTATGTGGATCTCCAGACGGCTTTTAGATTAGCGAATGCTTGGCGTGCCAGGTTTATTCTACGTTCTATGTCTTCGTCTGTTCCTCCTGTTATACTGACCACACTCCCTAGGTATACAAAGTTTTCTACCTGTTGTAGACTTTGATTCCCTACTTCTATTGTGCCATCTTGTTGTTGGTTGATTTTCAGAATCTTTGTTTTTTGCTGGTTTATCTTGAGGCCAACTCTCTGTCCAGTACTATCCAGGGCTGAGACTTTCTCTTGCATGTCTTGTAATTTGTGGGACAGTATGGCCAGGTCGTCTGCGAACTCTAAGTCTTCTAGCCTCTTCACCAGGTTCCACTGGATTCCTTTACCAGAGTCAGCATAAGCCTCTCTGGTTACCCAGTCTAGAACCAGAAGAAACAGAAGTGGTGAAAGGAGGCATCCCTGCTTGACTCCAGTTGTAATGCTGAATTCCTCTGATACTCTACCATTGTGTACTACTTGGCATGTGAAGTTTAAGTAGAGGTTTTTAATGATGGTTATTATCTTGGTTGGTATATCATAGTGCCTCATGATTGTCCACATTGTCTCTCTGTCAATACTATCGAAGGCATTTTCAAAGTCTACAAATGTGACATAGAGGGGGCATTGCCATTCAATAGTTTGTTCAATGATGATACGTAGAGTGGCAATCTGGTCAATGCATGACCTTCCTCTTCTGAACCCAGCCTGTTCCTCTCTTAGGAGGCTGTCGCAAGCTTCTTTTATTCTGGTGAGTAGTATTCTGCTAAATACTTTGCTTGGCACCGAGAGTAGGGTGATTCCTCGCCATTTATCACATTGTGATAGATCTCCTTTCTTTGGGATCTTGATCAGTAGGCCTTTTTTCCATTCTGCAGGAGGAGTTTCGGTTGACCAAATTTTATTAAATATATTATGAAGTTGGTTAACAATTCCAGTTCCTCCTTCTTTTAGGACTTCGGGTGGTATATTGTCGGTGCCTGCTGCTTTACCTGTCTTCATTTGGCGTAGTGCCTTCCATATTTCTTCTTGGGATATCTCTTCTGTGTTTATATTCAGTGTTTTACCTGTAATAAGGACAGGTGGATTCAGAGGGGTTGGTCTGTTCAGCATTTCCTGGAAATATTCTTTCCATCTCTTAAGTTGATCATCAATGGCAGAGAGGAGCTTGCCTTGTTTGTCACTTGAATAGACAAAATTTATGTGAACGTTTACTGTTTATTTAGTGTTTAACTGTTGTGATTGTGAAACGACTGTAGCCTTAAAACCAAAAAAAAAAAAAGAAAATTCTTTTTCTTTAAATAAAATTAAGGTTTGTAAAATGATGGAAACATCATACAAGTAAATGGTAGCAGTGTGAGTAATGTCCCTGTTTAACACAAAGCTGTGTCTGAATTTTTACAAAGAAAGTAAAAACTAGTGTTACTGGATAGGTGCCAAGTTAACACCTCACAAAAAAAAAAACGATTATGATAAACAAAAAGCACCAAGTATGTAACAGTAAAAGAAGTCCTACACAATGATTACATTTGATCACTTCATATAATATTTCTCTATTATGCCATCAGTCCCACTATAAATTTAGAAATTAATCTGTTTGCACATTCAGCATGACAGGCTGCTGAGAGCGGATGGCAATTAATTCAATTTTCATGATATGTTGCTGTCAGCAGCAGATGTTATTTTTAATAAAATAAATGAAACTACTTAGCTAAGCAAAATAGTTTGTTTACTTTTTGCAAAACTACCATTCTACTTTATTTTAATTGAATTAAACTTCACTTTTTCTTTATATATTAACAATAATTTAAAATACAAATGACTACCACAGATCAACAGGAATCATAGACTGAGCTGGCAGCAGCAAAATACCATTATCATTAAAGAAAAAAACTATTAATATAAAAATAGTTTTGTTTCTCCAGTTCAGCAGGACCTAGCCACATCAAAAATTACTTTTTAATTTACAGATGAATCAGTATTATATTACAAATTGTGATCAGTTAAAAGATAATCACGTAAAACAGGGGTGGGCAAGCTACGGCCCGCTAGATTATATGATGCGGCCCATTCCCATGTAATATTACGATCCGAAGTTGATGTTAATTTTCTTTGTTTGGAGTGTTCGCTATATTTTTTAAATTTTATTCCGACTATTTGAATCAAGTCTAGGGATATTAAATAGATTTTATGGATCCAGAATATTAGTTAGAGCTGCCTGACCTACAAACAGATTTTGACCTGAAGGAAAGGTTCAGATCAGTTTTTGTTTTTGCTGGAGTTTTAAGGATGTTTGCCAGAAGCAGCATTTCCACACCTAAAAAACTTTGCTGCCAAACTTTTGTCACTATTTGGGTCCACATACAGTTGTGAGCAAGGATTTTCTTGCATGAAAATAAAAAGATTGATGTTGACTGAATGCAATTTAAATGCAGTCATGCGAATCACAACCAGTAAACTGGCTCCACAGTTAAAGAACATTTTCCAACAGTGACATATTTCTTATTAATTAAAATTGTACTCTGGGGTCAGCTTGTATGTAAATTATGTTCTGTCGTCCTCATAACTGTTATGACATCTAACAATAAACTTTTTTTGAAATAATTATGAATAGTAAAGTCTTTTAACCAAATTAGCAACTGTTTTAGTTTGTATTTTAAAATGTAATGTGAATGTGTAATAGAGTGTGAATGTGAAAAAAAATGACAAATACATGGTTATTTCTTTAATTCATATTATCATACATTGTAAATTGTAACTGAGGTCAACAAAATATATATGCGGCTCGCCGATAATAATCAAGATTTCAATGTGGCCCTCCATAGAAAAAGTTTGCCCAACCCTGACGTAAAAAATTTCTTAAACATCTATACATAGAATCAAGGGTGTCTAGCTGATTGAATTATTACAGGAATGATGCCATGAGCATTAGTCTAGAGCCATTTGGGTTTTATTCAAATTTCATTTTTAAAAAATATTAAAATCGATTAAATTTAATTAATTTAAAAAGTTCAATTAGTAAAAAAGGTTAGCAACTACAATTTTATGTAAAATGTAAACAATATTAAACTCTTCTATAATTATTAGGTCTACATAATTTTTTAACCTTTATTCAACTAATTACTTTGAAAGCAGCCAAAAATTCAATGGAAACTGCTCAAACTGGCAAGAAAACTGACTATCTTACAAGACTTTTGAGGCTTTTATGACCGATTCTTATCATGGTCCTTTATGTGTGGGAACTACCAAGTATTATTGTGTGGGATGAATTTCACTGTTACTAATAGAATTGCTATATGATTATATGTTGACTTTAAAGTTATCTTTTTTTTGTGGCATCAACAAGAATCCTTTCTAGTGACACTTGCTTTTGCCTCCTTTCATTTTTAAATGTAACATGGCATTTTTGCTAAACAGATTAATTGCTTGGACATACTTCTGCACTACTACATACTTACTCTGTGGTAAGTAAGTAGTAAAGTTCCCTTAACCCTAACGGGCCATCGGGGCAGATGAAGTGTAGAATTCATCTGTTTCTATAACTCGGAATATGAAGGGGTTGTGTGGTTAGCACAGCGCCCAGCCACCTTTACTTCCCCAACTTAAAGTCAGGTACCCATTTAAAGCTGGGTGGACTTGTGGGACGACTTTGAAACACATTTTCACCTGGAAAAATTGCACATGGTTCTCACCGAGGATCGACCCAGGACTCTCAGGTCAACAGTCGAGTATCTACACCACTCTGCCACCCGTCCCACAATTATCAATTAAATTATCACTGCTTTCCACATTTGACAGCCCCTCCTAATCTTTTCTTTAGTAACAACAATTAACACACAGTTTCAACAGTACAACATAATAGTAAACACTTTTTTAATAATATATGCTCACAGGGGCATGCAGATGATTTTCTCCCTTTGATGCAAGTCGTTAAAATGTCTACCCATAAATATCTAATGCCAACTTACAAAGCCACCTGATTAATCACCCTCTCTGTATCATGGCATGGAACAGTCCTGAATATACAAATGAAGCACCCCCAGACCAAGCATAAGATTTAAATCATAAGAGAAAAGAAACATTAATGCTGTAGTGATCATGAGATAATATTCACATTATCCTTAGTCATCATCAAGTCCTTAGCCTAAGGCTTAGGCTATAATCACTATATAACTTCTTAAGAAGGCAAAGCACAATCTACAAAGGTGCAGCTATCGGTAAAATCACTAGATAGCGACCGAAATTATTTTGATATATATTATTGATATTTACCTTTAAAAACATTACCAGATCATAGTAGACTCATACTACTGGTACTAAGTCAGAATAAGAGTCAGTCTACCGTAACTCTAAAAAAGCCTTTAAAAGACAAACTTTGGTCTTACCTTTTAGCAAAGTTATCTTAGAGTTAGACTTTATTCCTTCTATATAATATAATATAGTATATTATTAATATACTCAAACTCAACTCTTATTCTATGACCTAACTCGTATATCAAGTATAAAATTACAAAGACATTATGCTCATCTTGAAAGAAATAACTCGTAAAGCAATTGAAATTAATTATTTTCATTTTTTTTGCAAAAAAATCATCTTGAAATTCGACTTCTCTTGAAATTATGAAAGCTAGCCTGATCAAGCCATTCAAGCCCAAGGATTCAAGCCTAATCAATATAATTTAGACAGCAAGTCTAACTTACTAGTCTAAAAAGAATTGACTTCGTGTTGTATTAGCCGATGTATTTGAAATGTAGAATGATATATTGTCATATTCCATCAATCGGTCTTATTTTCAAAATAGTATTTAATAATTTAACATTTTTTTACAGTCTTACCTCACCAGGATGCAGTATTCAAAGCTGCAAACAGTAAATAATAGCCGATCACGTGATATTCTAAAAATATCCATATCGCGTGTCTTTGATCTGAGCGGCCCTGAACCTGTCGTCACTTCCTTGGATACGGACAGCTACCAGGGGAAACACATTTTAGAAATAAACAGAAACATCATACAATCTTTGTATAAGCCCAACCAAAGCCGACAAGAAGACAGGCCCTTGTAAGACCTACTCCAAATTCAGCATCGTTCGATGGGTGTATGTAATGTAGCCCACTTCGGATTTTATACCATGTTATAAGTAGCCTTTATCATGCTTTAGAGTTTAGTCTAGCTAGGTAAAGTAGGTCTAATATGACTTAGTTAATAGCAGTGTGGTGCTCAAAATCAAACTGGAAATAGATTTGTGGTTCTTCAAAATATTGTTTTACTTTACTGTTTACAGTCTTTAGTTTAGATGTCCGAATTCAGAAGTACTATTTGACTGAAATGTAACAGTGGAAAACAGAATAAGTGTCACAAAAAAGTGTAGGGTAAAATTTTTATAAGCACAATAAAATAGTTAAAAGTCACAACAAAATGGTTTCAATATTTAAAAACTGTGTTAACTCAAGCATTCATTTATTGAGTACTTAACACCTTTCCTCAACAAGGTTCTAAAACAAAAAGTAGTCCCTGTATTGATGATACAAAAAATGAAATAATTGTTGACTTCTAGAAGTCAAAATAATCATTATTTTCCTGCAAATTTATGAAACCAAAATTTAAGTTTATAATTAATTCCAGTAAGGATGAGATGTATATCCACCATTCTGTATCACTGCTATCTGGACAGCCAAGGCTACTAAAATCATTGTGTGATGGAAATGACAAGGAGTTTGTAGTTGTTAATGAATAATGTTGCTAAAATGTATAGCCTGCATCTCACCCAATTGGGCTTGAAACCAGTTTCATTGAGTCACACAGAGGTGAGAAGTGTCTAATTACAAATTTTGCAATGAGTAATACTTTTCAAATTGAATACCATACTAAAAAAAAGTAAATAAAACAAATAATCATAAAATTTAATGGGATTTTATTTTTCTGAGAAATCTTGATGATACAAATCCAAACTTTACTGTTAAGTTACACACAAAAAATTGTATCATCCACATTTCATTTCTTTTTTAGGCTGAAAATGATTTTTTTAAAAGTATGCATATATTGCATTATATTCTGAAGACCCACTTAACTTTATTGTGCAGATTTAATCTGTAAGCCTACAGATGAGAAGAACATTAACACACAAAATTTGATAATTTTTTTTATAGAAGATATTTATTTAGAAACAAAAAAATTTGTCATTAGAATATTACTTTGTAAAAGGTAAGTTAAAAAAATATTTCTTTGAAAAATTCACAAAACAATTACAGGAATGTATTTGTTGTATGCATATATTATTTAAAGAGGAATGTGAAATTTTCACACAATATAGAAGTCAGCAGAATCTTTCTTTTATTTAAGTAAAAATAAATGTCTTTTAATACTTGAAAGTTTACACAACATTTATGGGAATGTATTTGTTATAAAAATATATTACTTAAAAATAATTGTGAAATTAGACAACATATTTAAAACTAGAAACACATTTATAAGAATGTATTAACTGTAAAAATATATTATGTAAACGTGAGTGTGAAATTAAGTATAAAAAAAATAGTAAATCATTGGATTCTCTTGCAATTAGAGAAATGTATGACCTGATGTAAAAAGTATGCACTGAATACAGATTGAATAATATTTTATGTACAAGCTTGCATAAAATGTGAACAGCAGAAGATTAATACAATAAATATTATTTCAAGAACCACTCAAGGCTAAAATACAAAAGATATAAAAAAAAACATTGTTAGATTTTTAAATGCATAAAAACATTTTGATACATGAATAAAATCACAACTGTTTAAACATGACATATCATTTGACATCTATATACATGTATTAATCAATAGCATTCACTTACGAGAAGAACTCACTCTATTTAAAAGAAATATAAAAAATAACAAGACTTACACTCATCTATTAGACAATCACTCTACCAGAGGAACTGACATCTCTTAAATAGACCTGTGTATATTCCCAATTAAAATTTTCCTAACTTGGTATATTTACATGACTTAATTCATTAATAAAACTATCAATATTAATGAAAACATTTAAATTCAAATAAAATATTAAAAACTAATAAATAAAGATGATGAATAATAATTCTGAAGGTAAATATCCCAGGATACACAGCAAATGCTTATTTATATAATATTAAACCTGAATAAAATAAGGTGATCTATTCATCAAATGTATTTACTGCTGATATCAAAACTACTTTATTAAGATGTGGTAATAACTGAAATCAAATAAGCCATTGTTATTCAGTGTGCAATTATCTTGAGTTAGATATTGTTGACAATATTCTCTGAAACTTCATCTTCAATATTTTTAGCATGAATGGTAATCAAAAATAAAATTTCTTTTAAAAATGACTTAAAGGAGAAAAGAAATCAAAGACCTGAAATATGATACCTTTTCTTTGACAATTACTCAATTCATTAAAACACCTATTGATATATGTCAACATCTTTCAATATCTGTAATATTACATAAAAAAGCAAAAAATTGCAATCTACAGCCGTTATGGTTAATTATCTTGAAATACCCTTTATTTATTGCTAGTCTATCATTACACTGTATTCCTTTCATCCTTAGTGGCCCCACTCTCAAGGACATAATAATGAGAATCCTCCTGGGGCTTTTCTATTTTGCTTCTCTTTGCTGGAACAGGATTAGTTGGTACGGGTGCATCTTCCAATGGAATACTGGTCCTGGAACCACTGACCTCTTCATACCCATTGCTTTCTTGCATGGTAGCAGTGATGGTGGCTTGAACATCTCCAGTGCCTTCAGTCTCATTCGGAAGAGGTTTAAAATACCCATTTTCTGCATCTTCTTCAACAGCGGCAGATTCCCTTTCATACTGACTGTAACGAGGAGGACTTTCATAACCAGGGTTTGAAGCCTGGCCAGGGATAGGTGGCATTGGTCTGGACAATGAAATCAAGGTATATGAGTTACATTTTACTAAAAAAAAAAAACCAGGATTATTGTCAAGATCCTTGATTAACCATTAGATTACTATTTAAATGAAACACTTTAATCAGGCACATAACATTGGTTGGGGAAAGTAAAGACAAATGGCATTGTGCTAGTCATGCAGAATATCTGTAGCTATGGAAACAAGTGAACTCTACTTTATATCAATCCCATTGTCTTTATAAAGGAAACTTAATTTACTCATACAGGTCTTTATTTCTGTGGCAGTAAACATTTTATAATGGAATAAACATAATTTTGGCGGTACATACTTAACTTCATCATCTAACATTTAAATCAGCAATTTTTACATAAAAGAAAACCAAGAGCTATTCAATATTTTGAAAAAAAAAAGTTCGACAATTAAGGGAGATATATGCGGTCAAATAGGACATTTTTCTTGAAAAACCTTTTTAGTGAAAGTTTCACAATAATGACTTTCAAAATTCTGATATCAAGGGCTTCTTACCCTAGCTAAAGAAATTCTTCTACTAAAGATCTCTTTCTCCTTGTCCTTTACTATTGAGGGAATGTGTGACTAACACATGGTCCAGACATTTTAACTGTTAGTTATCTATTCCATCCTTGAACTGCATTATTTAACATTCTGTAGTGAATTTTGTGGCTTTTTGGGTGTCTTTGGAAAAAGCAAAATTTTCAAGCAAACATCACTCCATCACACAGTAAAGTTAAAATTTTCTAAAAGAATGTGAGGGATCGTGTCAACTAAATTGTTTTGCATAAATTCTATAATTCCTATGACTAAATAGTTTCTTTCAAGGTGTTCCAACCTTAAACTTTTTAAGACACATCTTTTATAAAATACTTTAAGAAATGTGGTAGCTTTATTACTTTTAAAAAAAAAATATATAGTTTGAATAGGTTTTTTTACCATTGGAACTTTTTTTTTCAACATAGAGTAAAATATACTCACTATGTAAGGAACAGAAACTAGGTAAAAACGACAACAATAGTTTAAAAAAAATAGAAAACCAACTAATATACAAATATGTTTTAGCATCTGAAGGCACTGGTTAACACCATTGGAGGGGGTGGCTCATATTTTTCAAGGAAGATGACTGTGCAAGCAATGGATTAGAGATTTTTTTTATCATTTCAGAACGGTGCAATTCATTTTTTATATCAATCAAACTTTCCCAAGAAATATAACAGTTCTTTTCTCCTTGCACAAAATCGACAAGTCTATTGAATGGCAATGCCCCCTCTATGTCACATTTGTAGACTTTGAAAAGGCCTTCGATAGTATTGACAGAGAGACAATGTGGACAATCATGAGGCACTATGGTATACCAACCAAGATAATAACCATCATTAAAAACCTCTACTTAAACTTCACATGCCAAGTAGTACACAATGGTAGAGTATCAGAGGAATTCAGCATTACAACTGGAGTCAAGCAGGGATGCCTCCTTTCACCACTTCTGTTTCTTCTGGTTCTAGACTGGGTAACCAGAGAGGCTTATGCTGACTCTGGTAAAGGAATCCAGTGGAACCTGGTGAAGAGGCTAGAAGACTTAGAGTTCGCAGACGACCTGGCTATACTGTCCCACAAATTACAAGACATGCAAGAGAAAGTCTCAGCCCTGGATAGTACTGGACAGAGAGTTGGTCTCAAGATAAACCAGCAAAAAACAAAGATTCTGAAAATCAACCAACAACAAGATGGCACAATAGAAGTAGGGAATCAAAGTCTACAACAGGTAGAAAACTTTGTATACCTAGGGAGTGTGGTCAGTATAACAGGAGGAACAGACGAAGACATAGAACGTAGAATAAACCTGGCACGCCAAGCATTCGCTAATCTAAAAGCCGTCTGGAGATCCACATACATTTCTTCTAAAACCAAATTAAGAATCTTTAACACCAATGTGAAATTTGTCCTACTCTATGGGTCTGAAACTTGGAAAACAACAGAGACAACAAGTAATCGACTACAGACCTTCATCAACAGATGTCTAAGGAACATAATGAAAGTAAAGTGGTATGACAAGTTAGAGAACACCAAATTGTGGGAGAAGTGTGGACAGAGATCCATTGTGCAACAAATTCTAGAGAGAAAGTGGAAATGTATCTTAGAAAAGATACAAACAACAGAACCAGGCAGGCCTTAGACTGGAATTCTCAAGGCAAACGTCACAGAGGAAGACCCAAGCGCACATGGAGGCGCAGTATACTAGATGAGTCCGGGCGATCAGGGAAGAGCTGGGAAGAGCTTAAAAAACTTGCTAGAGATTGTGACAAGTGGCGAGCTTTCACAGAGGCCCTATGTTCCACAAGGAACTAAAAGGAAACATGATGATGATGATGATGATTGTGTATTGGGACTGGTGTCACTGATGGCTCACATATTAACTAGTAATTTGCTGAATAAAATCAATGCTATACAGGGGCACTGGCATTGAGAGTTTTAAAAAGCTTTGCATTGTTTTATAGTACAATGAATTATTTTTTAGTTAAATATATTTTTAAAGTTATTCAGTAAATAACCAAAATGGATTATCTTTTTGGGCAATATTCCTACTGACTGGACATAGTGCTAACTAATTAATTTTATGACTCAGTAGAAATTAATGGTAACATCAGCAATAGAAATTTAGAAACTGTTATTACAAGCATTTAACATCAGATTGCACAACCAAACGTCCCCACAATAGAGGAATAAAAATATTTAAGCATTTAAGTGTTTACCTGTATTTCATTCCAGCCATAACAGGCTCTAGATACCCTGAATCATCTTGAGTAATTGACGAATGTTGTACATATCTTGAAGGAAGTGATGGGGGCTGTGATTGTGAAAAACCTTTGTAGTTCTGAAATAAATTTACAATGTATTTTTTTTTTTTGGATGTAGATATTATTATTTTTTAAGCATATAAATTTATTAGTACAAAAATGTTAAAGAACTAAAAAAAAATGTATTATGTTATTTGTGACAAATATATATATATATATATATATATATATATATATATAAAACGCACATGCTGGTAATATTGTAAATTTCTAAGTAATGTATTAGGCCTGTAATGTCATTAATTATTTTTAATGTTTTTTTTATAAAAAGTAAGTCCATTTCAGCGAAGTTACCTTAAGGAGGGATTTAACAAATTCTAGCACAAAAATAATTAACTATTGTGTATTTTACATTAAAATAGGAATTTTAAAAAATAAATGATTACAGGAAAATTTTATCAATTAAAAAGCAAATATTGTCTTATAAACTTTTTAAAATTCTGCTACTAATGCAATAAAATCAAATTTCATATTTTTTTTATATCAAAATGTTCACAAAAATAAGTGTCTACATGGACTTCTCAGTACTCACTCTGTCATCATAGAGCTCTTGATAAACTGCTGAATCTGAGCCAGGAGCAGGCATGTAGATAACATTTGGATTATTTTGCTTGCTGCAACGAAAGGAACAATAAAAAATCATGGTCTTCAATAGTGCATGAATAGTTCGCTAAAATTTTTACATTAAGAAAATTAGAAAACCAATTTAAAAGACTTTTCACGCTGTTCCATACTGTGTTATTTATTGTTAAATAGAGGCATACCCTGCTTAAAGGCTGTCAATGTGTTTCAAAAAATTACTGCTTTAATAGGCAATGAAATATTTAAATCATTGGAATACACATAGTAATACACAAAAAAAAAGCCATAAATAAATATCTGTATCTAAAAATAAAGGAATATATATTGTAAATTTGAATTTTGATTTCAAAAATGTGTAAAGTTTTTTAATTTCAAAAACAACTTTTTGGTTTAAATAATTCGTAAACAATTAAAATTATTGATACTGAAAGTTCTGGGTTGTTATTTCAATAAGTCACTTAAAGTCATTGGCATCTATATGTACTTAAAGTTTTGGGCATCTCTATGTATATAACAACTGTACACTGTGCAAAGATAAAAAAAAAATAAACATAATTCCTTGTTAAACTTTTCATAGGTCCAGCTTCTGCCTGACCAGAAAAATGATTATGTCTGCAGTGAACTGAACTCTGATCACAGGGCTAGAAGGTGAATGCCCTAATTTTTTAACAAATAAAGGTGGTCTCTTTCAAACCAACCTAATAATTTTGTGCATGTAGAAATAGGCTACAAAAAGTTAGAAGACTGTCTATTGTTTATGTGAAATCAAACTCCTGTAGTCTTTTTATCGTGGATTTTTTTTTTAATCAGTTGCACCAGTTAAGTCAACAGGTATTTATTTACATGGTGGGAAAAAAAACCACACCAACAAATGTTAACAGCAGTATGTAGTACATCTTCAGATTTTTTAATTGATCTCCCACAGCATAAACACTGTTCTGCTAAGTGAAGCCTTGACATCTTAACATTACTATTTAGGAAACACTATCCTCTCTTTTTGATGTATTTGAGCTTGAAAATAGATTTTAAAATAATTGTGGTATTAGAGGGTATGCTAAAAAAAAAAAAGATTGAGTATAGGTGTTTAGGAAGCCCTGCTTTTATTCTAGATCAGGGGTGGGCAAACTATAGCCCGGCAGAGTATCTTATGCAGCCTGTATGCATGTTGCGATTTTCTGTCGATGGTAATTTTCTTTGTTTAGAGTTTTCGCTGTATTTTAAACATTATATTGCGACTACTTGATTCGAATCTAGGGATATTAAATTGGCTTTATGGCTCAAGAACATTAGTTAGAGCTGCGTGACCTACAAGCAGATTATGAGCTGAAGGAGAATCTCAACTCAGTTCTTTTTCTGGATTTTTTTAGCACGTTTGCTAGCAGTGGCATTTCCAAAACTAAACAAACTTTGCTGCCAAGCTTTTGTCACTATTTGGGTCCACATACTTTTATGAGCTATCCTTTCCTTGTATGAAAATAAACAATCCTAAGAACAGATCGATGTTGACTGACTGCAATTTACATGATGTCAAGTGATTCACAAACAGTAAACTGGTTCCACAGTTCACAAACATTATACCAAAATGTGAACAGTTACATACTTCTCATTAATTATAAGTGTAGTCTTTGGTCAGCTTGCTTGTAAATTAAGTTCCTTTGTCTTAATAATTATTATGACAGGTAACAATAAACTTTTGTTCAATTATTATGAATAGTACAGTCTTATTACCAAATTAGCACAGAACTGATTTAGTTCATATTTTTAAAATGTAATGTGTATGTGTAATAGAGTGTACATGTGAAATAAAATGAAAAATACATAGCTATCGTTAGTTCATATTTTCTTACGTTGTAAATTGTAATTGAAGTAGACAAAATATATATGCTACCCGCCAATAACAAATATGTTTTTAAAGTGACCCTCTGTAGAAAAAGTTTGCCCATCCCTGTTCTAGAGTATCATGCATTAAGATTCATATATGGCACTTTATTTACCACCGCCTAAAAATATTTTCATGTGAAACCTTTTTTTTTTTTTTTTTTAGATCAGGCCATGTTGGGTTAATACACATCAACACTAAACACATAAGCATTTTGGCACATTTTTAGTGCTAAGTGTGGCCTTCCAGCCCATTACACCAATGAGCTCATGTGACAGATAAATAATCCTAACACTGATATATTCATAAGTGTCAAAAACATAAAATAAGTCTCCTATTTATCACTGCATTTACCTTATAACATTAACAGATTCAAGCAAGAAACGAGGAACCAAAAATATACCTTTTCAACTTATGTTTACGTCTGTAGCAAAATAAGATTATGGAGAAAATGGCTACAATAACAACAAAACACCCTATTCCAATTCCAACAATACCGCCTACAGGCATCACATCTGAGGAGGAGTCAGACTCTGTGAAAAAAATTATTTTAAATCAAGAAAAATTAATATTTTGAAAATCTTACTGCAATTTTTTATAATCTTTTACAACAGTGAAACTTTTGAGAAAGATGCTATTATTAAAATCTCTTGCCAATAATTCTGTAAATGACAGTAACCGTTTATTGCTTGGATCGTTAACATCTTGTAGGCGCAGACCGCTTCTTTATTTTAACCCGTTACGCTATTTTTGATGCCGTATTTTCTGTAAACTATATTTAGCAATGAAAATTTACCTATCTTAAAGAGCGGAAAATGTCCTATTTTGGGGTGTTTACAGTTTAAAAATAGGTATGTAATTGTTAGATGTTTAGGATAAAATGGATGAAATTTCACAAGTATTTAATTAAATGACTTGAAGATAAAGGTTCAAATGAACATTTATGTGACATTGATAAAGCTTTAAAAAAGATTTTAATTTGCATTTTTATGGAAAATAATCAGATGATGAATTAAAGGAAAGTTGAATGAAATAAGACAGTCTGTTTGGATTTCAGTTATTAATAAACATGTTAATTATACTCTCTAAAGATTTTTTATCCATTTCTTGGTTTGTTTGTAATGGCTACCAAGTTGTATTGTGTACAGCTTTTTTAAAAAAAAATTAAAACAAAGAACCTGATAATTTAACGGAGTTATCTTTCTCAACTCAAGATTTTAGTAAGAGAGCTCAAAATCTAAAGGGTTAAGTGATTCCTAAATTTTAAAAGATACAGAGAAAAGTCATTAATAGGAACTCCAGTGCAGGGTATTCGCTTATATAACACCTGTTAAAAAAGTTGCAACAAATTTCAAGCTTTCAGTACTGCGAAGAAAATAAGCCTTTTCTCAATATTTTTTCCCAAATTAGAATTATTTTTTAAAGTCTGCTTGAGTTCATCATGCAAAAAATAGATAATGAACAGGGTTGATAATGACAGGCAGATTTCATGCAAGTTATTTAGTTCACGCGATAGGACAAAAAATTTTTTTTTAATCCAGCCAAGAGGTCAATTTAAGCTCAAACAGGGGGAAAAATAAATTTAAATGCTGATAGTGTGGAACTGATAGGCAGCTTACAGGAGGGGGGAGGGGGGGAATAAAAGGTGGGGAAAGCATCTTTTGTACAGTATATTGTGAGGAAAAAAAAGCAAAAAAAAAAAAAACGCACGCACAAAAAATGAATCATTCACTTTTTACATAAGTTGTGACACACAGTTACAGTATGTAACAAAAAAAAAAAAGAATTAACTGTGAAAGGGTAGGCAAATAAACAAAATTAATTGTTGCATAATAAGTCATCAAGCTAGGACTGAAAATATGTTAATTTACTAAACAGAGAAGTATGCTTGTGTGAAGTATGGTTAGAGAAATAGCTAATCATAATTTGCAAAGATGGTACATTTATTTAAATATCTATTTAGTTAACGGCATTAAAATTACAGATGAGAGGATTTTTTTTTATGTACTTAATTACATATGCAGTTACATGTAATTTGAAATTTTGCGATGAATAATCTTTTATAATTAAAAATGCATTAAGCTTTGGAAAAATTTTTTTTTTCATATTTTACAAATATTGGATAATTTAGACAGTATTTGTGATACACCTATGAAATTCTAATGCACAGTGAGTAACTCGGGTATACAAAAAAAAATTAAATGGTGTTAAACCCCTAATTTTATTTTTACTTTTGATGCTAAATTTCATTAATAGAAAACATGTTATTAAAAATTATTTATCTTAAACATAAACTACAATTATTTTGGACTATTTTAATAAAACTACGTAAATATTTTACCTATACCCATATTTCAGCATAACAAATGAATTACAAGTTCCTGTCAATTTGGTTATAGCAATATTTCTCTGTAAATTGTAATTTTAAAAAAAGACCCCGGTACCTTTATTTGATTCCAATAATTTGCATCTACATTGCAGATTCTGAATTTCCAAGTTGAAGAAACTCTGTATTATTCTGTGAGTACTTGTATTATTGCAGATTTCTTTCCTTATTTTCGCCAAACTTTTCAGTGAAAACAGAAAATAAAGAATCATATAAATTGAACTTTATTTTACAGAAAATTGTCACAAATTTTTATACATACAATAAATTAGCAGTCTTTAAAGAACCCAGGCACAAATCATTCAATATTTTTTAACACACCGTCAGTCACAATTAGGACATAGAAAAAGCATGCCACCCCCAAAAACATTACCATAGACTGGTCTGAAGGCTTTTATAAATTGAAGAATTTATTTACTCTTGACAGTGCAATGACTAAAATTATGAAACTTTTGTACTGGTGACTACCAATGTGACTTATTATCTCTGGACCCATAAGATTATAACTAGGCACTAAATCTCAGTTTCATGTCTTCCAGTTTCATCACCACATGTAAAGTAAAGTTCCCTTCTTAGCCCTAACGGGTCATCAGGGCAGATGAAGTGTAGAATTCAACTGTTTCTATAACCTCGGCATATGAAGGGATTGTGTGGTTAGCACAACGCCCAGCCACCTTTACTTTCCCAACTTAAGTCAGGTACCCATTTAAAGCTGGGTGGACTTGTGGGACGACTTTGCACCAAATTTCACCTGGAAAAATTCCATGAGCCTCACCGAGGATCAAACCCAGGACTCTCAGGTTGACAGTCGAGTATCTACACCACTCGGCCATCCTTCCCACTATCACCACATGTGGTAATTCTAAAAATTTTGGATGGTCATGTGGTGAAACTCTAAATTGTTTGATCCTAGCTGATAGTCTTAAGAGTTTTCAGTATCTCAAATATGATCAATCTGCCTCTCACATGTCCAAGGGCCCAGTGGCGTTACGAGCTTAATTCGCGCCCGGGGCACAATACCTTTTTTAGCGCACCCCCCCCCCATTCGAAAAACAATATAATATTATATGTAAAATATATCATTTGGCACTAATGAGTTGGGGCCATTACCGATAACTCTTTTCTTATTGCAACATCAGACGCTGCGGGTCCTATATCTGCGCAATTAAATATATGTATTCGTCATTACCCCGCCCAAAACCTAACCAATTGTAGACACGTACGTAGATCAGACATATTTATTTAACATGGTACTAAACAAAAATCACTCTTTTTTTTTAAATAATAAAAAGTTCAAGGAAAACAGTCAAATTTATTCTATGGTATTTAAATTCATTTAGTTCTGTATCTAGGTCGTTCGGGTTTGTTTTTTTTAAATGGGCGACATTTTTACATTTCACACCCGGGCGGCCAGAAAGTTATTTTAGCACTGCGCCACTGAAATTGAGGAAGGGACCGATGGTCGTGTGGGAAAGCGCTCGACTTTTCGACCTGAGGGTCTTAAGAGTTTTCAGGTTTTCAGTATCTCAAATATGATCAATCTGGTTTAAAAAGGGTCTTTAAGAAACACTGGCATTGTCTTATTCACCTATGACTATGTATGTCTTCATTGGTGTATCCATGGCCATCACACTCTGTAATGTGGTGGGGAAGGGCACATTTAGAACCATTTACAGCATTCAAAAGATAAACATCTCATCCTTACAGATACATTAAAATAAAAAAAGGTAATTTTTTTCCAATTGTATAAAAAAAGTAGTGCAGGAATTACTGAAAAGGCTGACACAACAGAACATTTTTTTTTTAAAATGAGAGGACTGATCAGCAATAAAAATATTATAAGATGATCTAATACTAACGTGCATATTTCCTCCACTCTAGTTGTTCGCTGTGATTCTCCGTATTTGTTTTTCAGGCATGTATTCACAGGTCTCCATGTTCGATTGTTATCTAGTTGTTCGTTAATGTTGGTCTCAAGGTCTGATCGAATTTCATCCCGTTCAGTTGCAGAGCATTTTCCTCTTAAAGTGGTGTAATTACCACCCTCAGGTTTGTAGATCAAACTATTAAATACAAAAAAACTTTTTTTTTTCCCAAAGTGTCATGATTTGTGAGTAGTTTAGGGAAAAAACATTCCCACTTTACTCCTTCAACCCTTGAATCCCACTACTGCCCCTTAATATTAAAAGGTTTCCTCCACCTATTATAACCCCTTCTTTAATTATATCATACGAGGTGAAGAGTGGACCATGGACCAAACAACCCTACGATTTGATGGTGGAATGATTGATGAGAATCTGGCAAGACGGGTACTAATTTACTCCTTTGGTCGGTTCCTGGTGAGCTACAAGGAAGGAAACTAGGTTTTTAACATGACCCTGATCTGAGTCATTATTTGTAAAGTATAAAAAATGATTGCCACATTTTAACATTATTACTAAGCCCACTATAGGTTTGTTTTTAGAGTATTTGATGAAATACGTAGGCGAGGAGTAATAGATGAGATTAAGAAAGTTTAAACAGCCCTAGGAGTGAGAGAGTGAAGAAAGACTAACATGAACAGGGTAAAGTGGAGAGAGTGGTAAAGCCTACATGGACGATAGAGTCAAAAGAAGAAGAAACATTTCTACATTGAAATAGTGAAAACTGATAGTGCCATAATTATAGATGATGTCTGGGAAATATATCTCAAATAAACTTCCTAATTATATATCAAAGCTATCATTTAAAGCTATGGTAGAAAAACATTTTATCAAGAGGTTATAGTGATATATTTCAAAATATCATGGAATTGGGCTGTTATTATTGTAACGAAAAGTTTACAAGATATTCCAAAAAAATACTGTGCAGTACTTACCCGCATGTTTTATTAAGACTGATGTTCTCTCCCTTTAATACTACAATCGCACTCTCTTCAGCTAAGAGTCTGTCAATGCAGTCTGTGAGCTTTGAACATTTTTCTCTGAGAGACTCAAGGTTACTGGCTATGTAAGTCTCATATTTTTCTATGTAAAATATATGTACAGAAGATTCTGTTACATGTTACCAGTCTAAAATTTCATATCATAACCTAACACTGAACACAAAAGGAGAAAACTAAAAAATGAAATACAGGGTGTGACAATTTCTTCATTTAAAGTTGTTACATGGAATAAACAATTTAAAAGACATTAATAAGGCGAATAATAAACAAAATATTATAATGTGTATTCTATTAATAATCAGATATAATTCAAATCGAACATTGAGTGAAAATAAAATGTGCAAGCCCATATTCCATTGGTAATAAAACTAAATGAAAAAGTATAGCTAGATTTACTAATTGTATTTTCAATAAGACGTTATAAAATTTATCTTCAAATATTTTACTTTTATTTTTGGACTAACTTTTTCTGTATATTTTTAAAAGATTAAGTACACTGTACATATGAAACATCGATGAGGTTCTGGTTTATATCCAGTTGACAGAAAATATGAAAAAGAGAAGTCTCTAAAAAAAAAGTTTTGTCATGGTCAGAACAGTGGGCATTTTCAGATCTCAACACCATCTGGCTTGCTGATTATTCTGTATTTCCTGCTATCACATTAGTAAGGATGGTTGAGAGTCTACAGATGTATACATTTTAAAATACACCGTTTCAAATTGAATTATAATAAATATAATTTCTAAACAAAGTTAATCTATTTACAGATATATCAGACAAGCTGGTATTGGGCAACTGTCGGATGATTCTAATCTCATTCTGTTAAGTGTTATAACAATATACAATGAAAGAACAATGTTAGAGAATTGCATTAATTACTTTTGTAGTTGAGTAAGGGTCATCTCATCAAGCGGAGGGAGAGGGTTTGCTACTTGAACACATCAGGGGCCTCTACCCTTAAGGACCCAATCATGTACAATAATCTGTTATAAAAATAATTTCCCAATGGGTGAGTGTGTATGATCATGGGGGGTACAGAGATCCCAAGATTAGCTGGCAGCAGCTGAAGTCGTAATAGCTGTTATGATTTAGAGTTTAATGTCTTACCGTCTGGTTCACATATAAAGCCATGGTCATGATCAAGCCCCGAAGTTGCCCATGTACAATAGTACTGGTGACTGACAATTGAAATTAAAAGCAGAATATTTTTCTGGGAAAAAAAGATGATAAAACTATCTTTAGTAGAATGGTTAAACTATTAAGGAAAAAAAGTAAAAATATAACCAAATATTTTATACCAATCAGCTTATGAAATTGGGTCAAATGAAAGACAATTTAGACTCAATATTTATGTTTGTAGCAAAAGCAAGTCACCTATCACCTTTGGTGATGAGCATCTGAGAGTAGTTGACCACTTTACCTACCTCTGTAGCATTGTTTCTGCCATAGGCAGATCAGAGATGTCAAAGCCATAATATGCAAGGCTAGACATGACTTTATCTCCCTGAAGCCTGTGTGGAATATATCATCCCTCTCAAACAAATATAAACTCTGGATTTTCAATAGCAATGTCAAATCTGTCCTGTTATATGGTGAAGAAACATGGAGAGTCACCAACTCATTAACCTATCGACTACAGACTTGGAAAAGGTCTTGCGCACAAGAGATGAAAATTTGCAACCAAACATGGGGGGGAATTGAAAAAGGTCTCCCAAAACAGAGTGTAATGGAGAGTGATTGCAGAGGCCCTTTGCTCAGCAAGGAGTTCAAGGAATTAAGTCAAGTTTATGTGTGTACAAATAAAAAATAAATATTAAATAGGCTAAAATGATTTAGGTGAACAGATGGCCAATCAATGTAAAGCATGCTTGACTGTTGACTTGAGTCTTGGGTGCGATCCTCTGTGAGAACCAAGGAAATTTTTTCAGGTAAAATTTGGTATTATTTTTACAGGTCCTGGTGAAAGTTAATTTCAGTCTCGCAAGTTCACCCAGCTTTAAATTGGGGACCTGACAATAGTTAGAATAGTCATGGTGGCAGGGCTTTGAGAAAACCACAAAAATCCCTTTATGTGCTGTGGTTAAAGAAGTAGATGCATCCTAAACTTCATCTGCCCTGATGACCTTAAAAGCTGAAGGAACTTTATAAAATTGTAACTAATTCATTAGCTTTTTAAATATTTATGTTTTTTTTTTTTTCACTGTCAGTTAGTGTCAGGGCTAAACAACTACATTAAACCTTATCTAATACAAGTGTTGTGGAAAATATACAATTTAAAAAGTGCATGAAATCACAAATTAATACACTGCATCAGTGATGGCAAGTAGGACTTTACCAAAGTGCCATAATTGATGTACATTTCTTTATTATTTTTTTTTTTTGGTGTGCCATGAACATTTTCTAGTACACAGTGCAATATATTTGCCATTCATACACTAGACAGGCTTACTCCTATAAATTTTTTTTATATAAAGCAATACTAATAAAATAATTATTTCTTTCTAATCTGCACTCAACTGACAAGAAGTAAAATTAAAATTAGGCTTAAAGTTTATGGAAAACAAATTTAGAAAACATGACCCCCTGGTATGAGTCATTTGTTGTTCATGTTAAGTAGGCTATATTCTACAAGTATAATTAATAAATTGTTGCCACATTTTAACATTAGATATATTATTACTAGGTCTAAGACCACTGTAGTCATGTCATGACATGCAGTCTAATTACACATAGACTTGTTTTAATTAACTAATTAATTAATGGCAGTATTACAAGTAATTGAAGGATTAAAAACGTAACAAAGTCACTATACACTGAGTCAGTCTCAGGCCTACTAATCTGTTTACTTAATTTAAAGAAATAATTTACGCAAGTGACAAAATAAACAAGGGAAAGAAATGGGGGCTAAGCCAATGAAGCGTGAATTTCAAATTACTATCTTATCTTCAAATAATCTTGTCACAGTACATGTATTCTGAGTATTGCTAAAAATATTAATTAGGTGTTGCTTTGAATGTTTTGATTTAATATAATAAAAAAAATGCTTGAATTTGAATATGATGAACGTAAATGTAAGTCATAATAAAGGAAACCTAGACGTTTTAACTTACTGGAGACATTGAAACTGTTATATTGAGTTATTATTCTAATAATCCATCAAAAAAAAAATTCAGGTGTTGATTCATACAGTAAAACGAAGAGGAGCGCCGTACAATCAAATAGTGACCGACGCCATTTTACGGGAAGAGTTGTTTTACCTGTCATTCTGTATTTCCGCGTTGTAAGTAGGTCAAATTAGTGACACCTTTTGATTGGTGGACTCTCGTTTACAAAGATAATGCGACTCATCCAGTCTCTTCGGCTTTTCCGACTTCCGAGTGTTATACAGAAGTTAAACTCAAGACTGAGTCAAGACAAGTGTTGTGATGAGTAGTTTACATTTCACTCAACGCCTTAAGTTACATCCATCTATGGTTACATCTATTGAAATCTCTGTTTTGTGTCTCCAAATACTTAAGAACTGATTGGGACATATTTAAGATATATATTCAAGTAGTACAGAGGTTTTCAACCTTTTTTATGCTGCGGACCCCACAGACATTCCAAGCCCGGTTGGCGGACCCCCAGAGCCCAAGGCGCCCAGAATATGTTTTAAATTCTGCTAAACCATATGCCTAGCCTAAGACGCGCAAAACACGTACAAGTAATTTCTTATATGAAATAGCTATCTATCCAAAATATGAAACAATCACCGAGTATTTATTCTACTGGTATGTCTGTTACACAGTTTTCTGTTCAGTGGTAAGGCTCTGCCTGTTTTATACAACTGCAAGATCTTATTCATGTTCTTTGTCGCTGTGAATCACACAGTGGATTGATAGATAATATGTGAAGCGCTGCTTGTTTCCATCGTGCGACTAAACCAGACTTACGAACAGTCATCGTAGCAGCGCCGTTTGTGCACCTGCCAACACATTGAGTCCAGGCCAGTCCTGATTCTTCAAAAAATGCATCAAGTACATGGAAAAGTTCTTCACCATTTGTGCACCCCGCCAGCGACTTGCAAAACAAAAAGTCTTCAACAACTTTACCTTCCCAGCAGTATCGAACGTTAACCAACAATTGGGCTGCATTCGCAATGTCTGAATTGGGAGTCTGATATGCTGAAGGCGTGCAATCAGTTGGCAGAGAACATTTTCTGACTTGTGGGCAATTCGTCTGCTCACTGTGTTATCAGACAGTGGAATGGCTTTCAGTTTTCGACTGTATTCCTTTCCTAGAAAGACTTCGCACATGTCGACTGCTGCCGGTTTAATTAGCTCTTCTGCAATTGTGTGAGATTTTTTAGGAACGCGCTATTCGCAATGTTACCAACCAAATACGACGCTCGAAGAACTTTTACTTTCACAGAAGTGCAGGCCATCAGTTTCAAATACAGCTCTTTCTGCCTCTCAAAGTATTCCTTCGCTTTACGGGCAAGATTCGAACTTCACTGTGGTCAATTGGCGCCTCGATTTCCCAGGCTTCATCGCATCGCTTGATAATGTTTGCATCACACGACACAAAGAAGTTGGTCAACATCGGTTACCACTGTGGTGAAGTCGAATGGTATATACTCTGGATAATACTTGAGCCGTTTTATTTTTCGTTCGTCTTTGGCTGCTTGATCTTCAGAATCTTCCAGGTTCTGGTCAGTTTTCCTCTTCACAAATTTATCCATGCTAGGCTTGGACAGTTTAAACAAATATTGATAAACAAATGACCAACAACAGTTTAGTCCCGTTGACTCAGATCTCACATGGAAAAAAATTAGAGACACAGTTTCAGAGTAGAGACGATTAGAGGAGGTAATTATCTGTAAAAAATATTTCACATTTGATGACGAAAACTCATTTAAAAATTAAATCGACTACCCTGATAAAACAAATATATATCTTATGAAATATTTTGAACTGCTTATTAACATTTTAAAAAGTATTTGTCACATAAGCAAGTCACATGACAACAGAACAGCATAATAGGTTCATGGCTAGAATTTCGCACCGTTTCATCGATTCGTTAGCGAAAAATCCCCTTATAATAATTGTAACCACATATTAACCAGACTATTTATCAACAATACACACGCTTGCGCAGTTCCGGATGTTTCAACAATGATGTCAATGCTCTGTAAGTAAGAACTAATGCCAAGATGACATGACTCAAAAACTCACTGCACAAGTACATGTAGTATGCAGTCTAGTTCAGACTTCAGACAAAAATATAAGGAAAGTTTTTAATTCTGTACATTGTTGTATGTGCCTGAAACATGGGCATAGCTAGTACTTTTTTTTTTAGCTAAAAACTAACCAATCAACCAAGCCAATCAATACTTTATACAAGAAAAATCACTACTTTTCTTGACGTGCCCACGGACCCCTTTGAAACTCCTCGCGGACCACAGGTTGAAAACCTCTGAAGTAGTAGACACATTGGCGGCCTTTGTGGTTGGTAACTAGCATGCCCATTTTACAAGTGGGCTTACCCTCTCACCAGTGCTCGATTTAAGAAAAAACCAGTGCCGGGGATGAAACAAAAAATCCGCAGAGCCAGGGATAAATGTCTATGATTTCATCCCCGGCTGGGATATATTAGCTAAAGCAGAGCCGGGGATGACAGGTCCCAGTGCCGGGAATATCCCCGGCGGTAAATCGAGCACTGCCTCTATCATGTCCAAGGGCCAGGTGGCGTTACGAGCTTAACTCGCGCCCGGGGCACAATACCTTTTTTAGCGCACCCCCCACCCCATTCGAAAACCATATAATATTATATGTAAAATATATCATTTGGCGCTAATGAGTTGGGGCCATTACCGATAACCGATGACTCTTTTCTTATTGCAATATCAGACGCTGCGGGTCCTATATCTGCGCAATTAAATATACGTATTCGTCATTACCCCGCGCAAAACCTAACTAATGGTAGGCACATACGTAGATCAGACATAGTTATTTAACACGGTACTAAAAAAAAATCACTCTTTTTTTTTAATAATAAAAAGTTCAAGGAAAACAATCAAATTTATTCTATGGTATTTAAATTCATTTAGGTCTGTTTCTAGGTCGTTCGGGTTTTTTCTTTTTTTTTTTAAATGGGCGACATTTTTACATTTCACACCCGGGCGGCCAGAAAGCTATTTTAGCACTGCGCCACTGAAATTGAGGAGGGGACAGATGGTCGTGTGGGAAAGCGCTCGACTTTTCGACCTGAGGGTCACTGGTTCAATCTTCGATGTGAACAAATGGATATTTCTGGTCATGGCTCAAGTCCCCCCCGCTATGTCTCCCTTGGTGCTTCTATGGCTATTGCACTTTCGGCTTTGGTGGGAATTAAAGAAGGGCACCATAAAAACCGTCCCATTAGTGGTTTATAGGATCTTAGAGATTTCATCTCGTCATTACAAGGGACTTCACTCACACACATTGAGATAACACGCCCTCATTGGTTGTTTATCGATACAGAGTTGAAATTAAAAAAAAAAATTGTTTTGGTATTCGCTGCCAATTCTTAACACGTTCGCTTATTTGTGCCACACTTTTTATACAATTTTTTTGCCTTTTACAACTTTTGTATATAACCTATATACGACAGTTGGGACTTTGATTATGGATGCAATGGAATACATATCGCAATAATTAAACAAACTCATTTCGCTCATTTATCTATCCACTGGCAGCGATAACAACTTGACCCGTCACAGCCACCCACCCCCCACCCCAACACCATTTCCCATCCCAAACTTCACACGCAGTATACTGCTCGGTTCAGTTGAGTAAGGTATTTTCAGTCCTAGCTTGTTGCCTTATTACGCTAATTTTTTTCTTCTTCATTCTCGTCCCCTTTTCCCGGTTAATGCTAATTTTTGTTATTTTTTTTTACACACCATAAATGTTTGTGTCATAACTTATTAGTGAATGATTTATTTTTGTTTTTCCTTTTTTTTTCTCTCCTTGCAATTTATTGTACGGAAAATGCTTTTCACGCCCTTTATCCCCCCCCCCCCACACACCTAACCTGTAAGCTGCCTATCATCTTGCTCAAGGTCAGTTTCACACTGTCAGCATTTTTTTAAAAATGTATCCCCCCCCCCCCGTTGAGCTTAAATTGACCTCTCTGCTGGGGAGGGAAGGGCTAATGAAATGTAAAAACGACACCATTCCACACACCAAAAATCAAAGTCATAACATAATCCAGAGTTAAAATTATACAGATAGCCTACATTGCCCTACATGGCAGCTTCTTGTGGTGGCGACTAACATCCCGCGATTTAAGTGTTGCGGCGTTAAGGGTTATATAGCCTACATTAAGGGTTATATAGCCTACATTAAGGGTTATATAGCCTACATTAAGGGTTATATAGCTTACAATAAGGGTTATATAGCCTACATTAAGGGTTATATAGCCTACATTAAGGGTTATATAGCCTACATTAAGGGTTATATAGCCTACATTAAGGGTTATATAGCTTACAATAAGGGTTATATAGCCTACATTAAGGGTTATATAGCCTACATTAAGGGTTATATAGCCTACATTAAGGGTTATATATCCTACATTAAGGGTTATATAGCCTACATTAAGGGTTATATAGCCTACATTAAGGGTTATATAGCCTACATTAAGGGTTATATAGCTTACATTAAGGGTTATATATCCTACATTAAGGGTTATATAGCCTACATTAAGGGTTATATAGCCTACATTAAGGGTTATATAGCTTACATTAAGGGTTATACAGCCTACATTAAGGGTTATATAGCTTACATTAAGGGTTTGTTAGCCTACATTAAGGGTTATATAGCCTACATTAAGGGTTATATAGCCTACATTAAGGGTTATATATCCTACATTAAGGGTTATATAGCCTACATTAAGGGTTATATAGCCTACATTAAGGGTTATATATCCTACATTAAGGGTTATATAGCCTACATTAAGGGTTATATAGCTTACATTAAGGGTTATACAGCCTACATTAAGGGTTTGTTAGCCTACATTAAGGGTTATATAGCCTACATTAAGGGTTATATTAACATTCACCTAGGCCCCACACTTACTTGACCATACGGTTAAAGTCAACTCAGTATACGGAGAATTCACTTCAACTGGTAGGAGTTAAGTTTCGGCTATTAATATAAAAAAAAATAATTAAAAAACGACAAAATAGTACTGTACTTCTATATGTCGACAGTTTTTAGAACGTCATTTTTAAGCCAATAACAAAAAAAAAACATCGCTTTATTTGCAATGTCAATTTTATTTAAATAGATCTACATCATATTCATGCTACTTTTGTTAAGGTGTTTTTTTTAATAGTTGAAAGCATATCGAATACACATTGTTCAATAAAGCCCTTGTTTTGTTACACGCAGTATAAGTTAAATCGAAACAAGCAAAACTCACGAAATGAAGCTCATACAAACACAAATGTATTTTTTTTTTCGCAATATTAGTTTTTTATTACATTCACAATTTAATTAACCTTCGATGATCGTTTCCGCATCGTTTCTTCCTTTATTCTTACCGTCTTCCAGCGTGAAATAATGAGATTCCACTTTCCTGTCTTCCTTTTTGGTTCTTTTGGCTGGCACTGGTCCAAGTGGGGCACTGAACTGGGTTGACGCTTCTACAAATGGAACACTAGAAGAACCCGAGCCGTCCCCTAGATCGATGGAGTCGTTCAAGGCGCTGGCTACGGCCGAGCCGTCACCCACGGGGGCAAAGCCAGCTACAGTGTCGGCACAACTGCCACCTGTCGCTTTCACTGGGTCTGGGATGGGTTTAAAGTACCCGTCGTCGTCGTCCAAGTCGCACTGGCTGTATCTGGGCGGCTGCTCGTATCCCATCAATGGCGCTTGTTGGGGAACCGGTGGCATTGGTCTGAGGAGCAGAGTCAATGTTGGTAGGTTAAGCGGAAAAAAAGTGCTGCAATTGTATGATTCATACTACCAATGGTGCATAGTAGAGGCATAGCACCGGAAGGTTGTGGTCTGATAATCTTAGGCCCAATGACACCGAGTTGGGGGGGGGGGCTTTGGATTATGCACAAATACTAAAGCCTAAGTTATTATGTAGAAGACTAGATCACAGGCCAGGTACCCGGACCGGCGAGTGACTCCTTATAATTGAGTTGTACCCTTTTGATAATCTTTACAACTTTACATAATTTGCGCACTACTTGGAATTCCCAAGACTATTTTTAGCCAAGCAAGAGTTCACTCCCCTTGAGTTAGACTATTTTTAGCCGCGGAAGTTATACACACGTACGTACGCCAGGCTAGACGATTGCGTATTAGATTACTGTTCCCTGAAGAGCCTCTTTAGGTATGGGTTTTATATATGTACCCAACACTCCACCTTTCGGCGAAATAATACCACTTTCATCATCATCATTGCCCGTCACCCCTGGCACAGTTTAAAAAAAGGGGGGGGGGGGAGGCACAAACAAACAGATGAGACTAAAAGACTTAATATTCAGGTTTGTAATGCAATCAAAATAACAGCGATCTGGACATAGGGACCTTCACACTTGTATACTAGCTCATTAGCGTTTAATAAGAATCATTAGCGGAAAAAATAAATAACGCAGTACATCAACGCCATTCAACGGTGACTTTGTTGACATTTTTCTTGTAATCTACATTTCATTTCCTAAGGGAGACTATCATCACATTTCCAGAGCTAGACGAATTATTCGTATATACAGTAAATGCCAATTGGTGATGGGTGCAGTGGCGTCATATGAAAGGGCGAAAGGATACCCCCCCACACACACACTGACACACCGGGCAGCCTATGCCCTGCCACCATCCAGATGCGGTATCTATGGTACTTTATTTCTATGTGGCATGGGGTGTGGGTGGTATTTAAAGAGTCCGCCACGGACGTCACTAAGACTATTTAAGCACTAGGAGGAGGGGGGAAGGGAGTAGGCATCCCCGTAGCGTGAAAATTCTACAGGAGGGGGCCAGGCATTCTAAAGCAGGGGCCAGGCAATAGCAGGGGGGGCAGGTAATACATTTTACTAAGTAGAGCAAACAAGCAGAGGGGGCCAGACAAAACGCAGGGTGGGGCGGCCCCACTGGCCCCCCCTCCGCACGCTAAGGGCCTGGGAGTAGGGCGTACCTGTACTTCATTCCACTCATCATTGATTGATTATTACGACCTAAATTTTTATCTGGATGAGACTGCTGGAAACTGGCGTGTACCTGAAAAAATAAGTTTAAACAATAAGTAATTAAGTAAATATATAAGCTACTCTCATGGACATAAACTGAACATGGTTTACCGCTAGTGGAATAGGTTGGAAAGAAACAATTATCTCTCTGTTTTCATTCCCGACATGCAAAGCACCACAAAGGTAGTGCCATTCTCGCAATGGCTGTTGGACAGTTATCATTAATAGATGGTGTGATCGACTTAGAGTGCATTAAATGATCAAAAAGGGACACTCCAAATAAAGCAACGAAAACATAGGCGTTACCAGCACAGTGCAGTAAGTGAGGTTTCGCAAGAGAAAGAAAGAGAAATAGAGATTAAAAAAAAAAGAGACAACAAAGGACCTTTACCGAGGACGCCTTCAAACTAAGAACGGCCCTGATAGATTTCTTTTTTTTTTTCGAGCTGTCCTTTAATTCGACTACAGTACATTACCAAATGTACACTCACCATTAATTTCAACTTACCCTTTCACCTGAGACTTCCTGGTACACGTGAGTGTCTGAGTCCCTAGTAACGTAAACAACATTTTGAGTCGGCTTCTTTCTACAAATATAAACATATCATTCAAATTTTAATTAAAATTAAAAAAAAATATATATATATTTAAAATGTAAAAGTTCTTTAAAGGCCTTAAAAGAGCCGGTAATTAACTTGCGGATAGAAATGGATAGAAAGATATAACAACTTTTAAAATAAATGAATAAAAAATTATACATAGGGTTAGGGTTAGTTACTCAGTAGTTTAAGCCTAAATTGATTAACATTACTTTATAATGTAAACTGACAGAAACAAATCTTAGATTACCCCCCACCCCGCCCTAGTATAGAACTTTTGCCTAGATCCCTAAAATAATCTAAGTCTCTTTGTAGGGCCTGCAAAAAAACTTACACCAGCCTCTGATCAAAGGCTATAATATATAAACCAATGTAGTGCAGCACAATGTAAATCAATGTAGTGCAGCACAATGTAGATCAATGTAGTGCAGCACAATGTAGATCAATGTAGACCCTCACATCTAATCAAGAATTAAAAGATAAACAATGCAGTTTAGTGAGTGCTTCAAGTCTGCAATCATGGGCGCCGCGATATGGAGGCACCCTGGACACATGTCATGGACCCTGGGCCTTTGACGGTGGGTCCGACGATTTCCGAAATCTTCAATAATTTGAATTTGGCAGCTATCTGGGACTTCGTATTTTCATATTATTTTCAAGGTGATCTGCAGTATCGTGTCAAATCAATTACAATAACTGTTTCACATATAGTTATTCAAATAGAAAAGTTTACCCCAAGATTTTTTTTTCTAAATAAAATCACAAAAAGTGATTATTGATTTTCCGCATACATGCAAAAATATCAATGTATAGTAAAAAATTTCCTTTAGTCCTACGGGCAATAGGGGTAGCAATGTGTATAATTCATCTGTTTCTATAATCTCTGCATATGAAGGGATTGTGTGGTTAGGACAATTCGCAGCCGCCTTTACTTCCCAAACTTAACCCATTTAAAGCTGGGTGGACTTTCTCTGTATTAGTTTAAGAGTTACGCAGCAGAACATCTGCTGTCAGAATATTATATGTGGGTGTGAGAGCTGTGTTAAGTCAGTTAACGTGTTGAATGGCATGGCGTGGGTTTGATCGTGAAAAGGGTGGAAGATCAAAGTAGTGAATGGTGACCGAGTGACCAGTATGACCAGTGTGTGTAATGTCCCCCTGTAAGGATTAGATGAAATCTCTTAGAGACTATAAACCACTTATGGGACGGTTTTTATGTTACCCTTCTTTCATCCACACCATAGCCGAAAGGAGGCACCACGGGGGATATATTGGGAAGTTGAGCCATGACCTGAAAAATGTCCTTGGTCCTCACAGGAGATCGAACCAGGTATCTTCAGGTCGACAGTCGAGCGCTTTACCGCACGACCATCCGTCCCCTAAATAAAAAAAATCGCCCACCTAAATGGAACATTTATTTTAGGTTTTTTTGTAGTGCCCCTCATTCCCACCACAGCCGGGAGTGGAATGGCCATGGAGGCACCACGGGAGACTTAGCGGGAACTTAAGCCAAGACCTGAAAAATTGCCTTTGTCCTTGTCACAGGTTGTGACTAATCTGTCGAAACCATCCCCTTACTCCAACCCTTAACGTAGTAGTATTACTAACGTTAAGATGTATATTAAACCATGTAGAATAATATAACGTTCCCACTCTCAAGTTCCCCACCCTTTTTACCCCACCCCCGTAATTGCGTCATAGACCAGGTGTTCAGCGGAATCTCCGCCGACGAACCCCAGTAGCGGTTAACAGAAACATGTTACATTCCACGGGGAATTTTCCCTGGTCACTCGGCCCTGGTCAATTGCCGACAAAGGGATGGAGGTCCAGTTACTATTGTCTTTGTCTGCATGGCGTACTTCTCCCCCCCCCCCCCCATCTAGGCTCCACCCCCTAATTTGAAAATTTGAAAGAAAGAGATATTATATTTGATTGGCTAAGGGTCACGTGAGAAAAGCGATGTGGGGGGGGAATGAAAGATAGATTCAGGACATTCGACGGAGGGTCTTGGTAGTGACGAGTCGATTGTTGTGTCTCTGAGTGAGAGAGAGAGAGAGAGACAGAGAGAGAGAGAATTAACTAGTGATAACGCATTTGTTCCCATCATTCATTTTATATTGGATTATTTGCTGCAGTTTGAATTATCTTTGCTTTTGACAAGTCACCAGATCCCTGTTACGGACTGGTGCCTTTGTATAATAAATATATCTTAGTGTTGTACACACGCTTGTGGAATTGATTATTCATCACTTGTTGTACGTTTAATTGTTGGTGAGACTGTGTGTGGTAGGAACACAAAATACAAATACGAGTCAACCTTGAGTCAGCCCTCATACTCTTAGCAACAAGCCAAGGATACCCTCAAAGGGGACCTCAACATCTGGGGGCCCTTCTCGGGATCCTCAACATCTGAGAGGCTCGTCTCGGGATCGAACCTTCACCTGAAGTAGTAGTCTGCAATAACCAGGCGGGGCCGAAGCTGATTCAACTATAGACTCGGGGGGCTCAATATCTGCCACAAGTCTTCATTAGGCGAGTTTATCATCAGACTCGGCCGGGTTAAAACGTGAGTGATAAACGCTACGTTTACTCACGTACATCGTCGGACAGAAAACCAGAAGTCCACAATTCTTCGCTAGGCCAGTCATTCAGTGGACTCGGCCGTTTTGAAACAGGAGCAGTAAGTGCCACGCTTACTCACATCGTCCGAGTGAAAGTACAGACGAAGTCAACAAGACAGTAAAAGAAAAAGCCGCACTGTTATCGGCGAATAAATAACATTTAGACTTTAGACTTTATACATGTGTGTAAGATTGTGTACGGTGGAATACATTTCGTATTCTGTTGAAAGGAGGGAGGAAGCGTCAAGATAAGCCATTTTAATACACTTCTTTGATTGTGATCATTTGTGAGTGCTCTGACTGTGTGTTAAGCTGCACGGCGAGCTTTGTCTGGGTTAACTGTTACTCATCTTAGGCTCGTATTAACGTCACCAACCATGAAGTCTATGGAGGAGTACGTACAGTACTTCATAGGCTTGGGGTGCGATGTTAATACGGCCATAAAGCACGCTAAGGGTGAGAGAGATAGGGAAACAGAAGCTGAACGCGTTAAAAATGATAAAGAGGTGGAGTTAGCTAGACTTAAAAGGGAAGCAGAAGTTGAACGCGCTAAACACGACAGAGAGGTTGAGTTAGCTAGAATAGCTGCCGAGCAGGAGGCAGTTAAAGTAGCAGCAGATAAAGAGGTGGCCCTAGCACGGTTAGAGAGGGAAGGGGGGCCGGCAAGCCCAACACCAAGCAGTCAGTCAACGACATCCTCCAAACCCAAACTCCCCAAACTTGACGAGACGGATAATATAGACGCCTACATCCGTAGATTTGAACGATACGCTCTGTCCGCGGGTTGGGAGAGACATGCTTGACATCACTACTCACGGGACGGGCCCTGACGACAGCTACCCGCTTGACGGCTGACGAGTCAAATGACTTTGACTCATTGAAGGCTGCCCTCCTAAAGTCATACGACTATACGGAGGAAAGCTTTAGACGACAGTTTAGGGGGGGCCCATTTAGAAAGAGGGGAGACCTACCCCCTATTTGGTGCACGTCTAGCCGACCTCCTGACGAGGTGGGTTGAGCTCAGTGGGACAGAGCATAGCTTTAATGGTGTGATGGACCTCCTGCTCAGGGAGCGGTTGATGGACGGGGCCCCTAGTGGGCTACAGGTGTTCCTGAAGGAACGTAAGCCAGGGACATGGGACGAAATGCTCGCCCTGGCCGAGAATTACAGGGAAGCTCGCCACGGCAAGGGCCGCGAGTCTTCCTCAAGCAGGGAAGGAGAGGCGGTTGAGGCCGAAAGGGCCCCAACAAGGGAGGTAGATGATAGGAGGGAGGCTCCTAAAGATAGGATGAGGGCCCCAGTAAACGGAAACCGGGTGTTTAGTCACCCGACTAACGCTAAGTCGATGTGCTACACGTGCGGGGCCCCAGGGCACCGCTCTGTTTCATGTAAGCTGCAGAGAGCTACGCCCCTTGCTAGAGGGGTAGGGCCCATACCTATGGGGGCAGTAGTGGAAGTAGGAGCAGGGGAGAAAAACCTCCCAGTGATAGAGGGCCGCGTAAATGGCCTCAATGTTAAGGTCCTAAGGGACTCAGGTTGTTCAGGGGTCGCCGTGAAGGAGTCCCTGGTAGGAGAGGGAGCGATGACGGGTCGCTGGGCCCAATACAGATGTATTGACGGCACCGTTAGTGAGGCCCCAATAGCCACCATTTCTGTAGACTCTGACTACTATCGGGGCCCTTTAGAGGCTATGGTCCTCCCAAATCCAATAGTGGATTTAATTATTGGTAACATAAAGGGTGCCAAGGCCCCTTGGTCTAACCCAGTAGACCACAGGTACCATCATCATGCCGATGAGGTCAAGGGGCCCAGGCATATTGACTCTAAGGGGAAGTTTAGGGGTCAAACCAAACGCACCAGGGGGTCGTGGTTTGATCATGTCCAGGGAGAGTCCAGGGGCCCAGTCAGGAGAGCGGGGAACCCATGGGGCCCTAAGTTGAAGGGTGAAGCTAGGGGGAAGGTAGAAGGGCATAAGGGCTCATGGCGTGACAGACGGGAGGTAAACAGACGACGACCCCGACGGTGATTAAATCACGGACGGACGATTGTAGTAGAGACGGCGATCTGACGGGGCGGATAACTCCTCAGGTTTTCCCCTGTCAGAGTAGACCTATTTTTAGACACCCCCCTAGGACCACCAAACATATCACATCAGAAGAGGGGCCACCTCGGAGACGATCCCTTTCTCCTGAAAGACTGCTTACAACACGACCCGCGAGTAGAAGTAGGCGCGGTAAAGCCGAGAGTGTAAACTATGAACTACGCGTAAACCACTGAGATTTTCCCAATGGGGAGGAGTCGGGCCCTAATAAAGCTAGGCTATATATCCCCCCGTGTAAACGGGACATGTTAGGCGTGGGGGCATGTCTGATGAGTCGGTGCCCAGCGAACCTCGTCGACGGCTGCATGTCGGTTTGAGTTCACTCACAAAGGGCCACTCTTGGAGAGGTTATTGGATGGCTTGCCTAGAGTGAGTGAATGTCGGGTGAATGTAGTTATGTCATTTATTATATTCATTTATGCATGGCTTCCTCTCTATTTCAGGTTTAATGTTGTAACGCTGTTGTATCTATCAATGTAAAGTCATCCCCTCAAAGGGAGACTATCTTGCTTACCCTATTACGTATCCAGTACCGCCATGTAGGCTTACTGATCAATCAATTTTGTTTTAAGTGCCACCTTTCGGAAGAAAGAGTGTTCACTATTTTCTTTTTATTTATCTCTGGACCAACTTGTTTTGGCCAGACCTTATGTCCGGCTGGCACCCTCATGCTATACGCCGTTGTAATTGTTCTGTTTTATTTTTGGGTTATTTAAGTACGTATGTTTTTACCCACTGGCCCTATCCATTATGTTGTGGTCGGGTTACTAAAATAAGTTTTCTTTTTGTGTTATTCCAGTTTGACCCTCCATTCGTTTTGGGCATTGGTTTATTTTATAATTTGACTTATGTTATGTGATGGCCTCACCTACTACGGTGTCGTCACCCCTATGGTTTCGAGTGGGGTGGGTGTGATGTCACAGGTTGTGACTAATCTGTCGAAACCATCCCCTTACTCCAACCCTTAACGTAGTAGTATTACTAACGTTAAGATGTATATTAAACCATGTAGAATAATATAACGTTCCCACTCTCAAGTTCCCCACCCTTTTTACCCCACCCCCGTAATTGCGTCATAGACCAGGTGTTCAGCGGAATCTCCGCCGACGAACCCCAGTAGCGGTTAACAGAAACATGTTACATTCCACGGGGAATTTTCCCTGGTCACTCGGCCCTGGTCAATTGCCGACAAAGGGATGGAGGTCCAGTTACTATTGTCTTTGTCTGCATGGCGTACTTCTCCCCCCCCCCCCCCCATCTAGGCTCCACCCCCTAATTTGAAAATTTGAAAGAAAGAGATATTATATTTGATTGGCTAAGGGTCACGTGAGAAAAGCGATGTGGGGGGGAATGAAAGATAGATTCAGGACATTCGACGGAGGGTCTTGGTAGTGACGAGTCGATTGTTGTGTCTCTGAGTGAGAGAGAGAGAGAGAGACAGAGAGAGAGAGAATTAACTAGTGATAACGCATTTGTTCCCATCATTCATTTTATATTGGATTATTTGCTGCAGTTTGAATTATCTTTGCTTTTGACAAGTCACCAGATCCCTGTTACGGACTGGTGCCTTTGTATAATAAATATATCTTAGTGTTGTACACACGCTTGTGGAATTGATTATTCATCACTTGTTGTACGTTTAATTGTTGGTGAGACTGTGTGTGGTAGGAACACAAAATACAAATACGAGTCAACCTTGAGTCAGCCCTCATACTCTTAGCAACAAGCCAAGGATACCCTCAAAGGGGACTTCAACATCTGGGGGCCCTTCTCGGGATCCTCAACAGTCCTCACTGGAGATCGACAGTCGAAATTTACCACATGACCATCCGCCCCCCCCCACCCCCGCCGTGGAGCATACCGATATTTGGTTGAATAGATCAGGGGTTAGGAGGGAAGGTGGTTGTAGAAAAACGTGGAGAAGGGAGTTAAGCGGACAGTAAGAAGTTGGTGATCGTATGGGACAGTTGCTGGTCAGGGTGTAGAAGTTGGGCCATGGATGACTGCACTATTAGTCTGGACTTTATTGTTATTTTGCCATTATTCTTCTTGTATAGCTTTGATGGATTAAACTTATATTATTTTGCTTGATGTATATCTTGTTCCTATTACTGACCGGATATTTGAAGTGTTTGACTGTTTGTGTATTAGCGTGTGTTTTCCCAAGTGTCATTTGGTGCGTGGTGATCAAGTGGCGGTTGGGATGTTGATCTTACAGAGTGCTGATTTATTATGAAGCATTGACGAAGGAGATAAATTAGGGGGCCCAACAAGATCCTATACAAACAGACTTGTGGAAAAGTTTCTATGGTTCTCAGCGAGGTTCGAACCCTGAACTCTCAGGTCCCACAGTGGAGCATCTACACAACACGGCCTTCCATCCCACCTACGTAAAGTAACCTAAGGGGAAAAAAAATTAGAAAAAAAAATGACACTGACGTACGTTTTCCTTTTCTGTCCTCGTCTGTAGCAAAAGAATACTAGACCAAAGATTGTGACCAGAACAACGAAACAGCCAATACCTATACCAATGGTCATTCCCAGCGGCCATTTAACTGAAAATTTTATAACGGAATAGAAATCAGCTATACAGAGCAAATCGTTTAATAGTATAATATAAATTTTTAATAATAATATGATCTATCTATCTATCTATCTATCTATCTATCTATCTATCTATCTATCTATCTATCTATCTATCTATCTATCTATCTATCTATCTATCTATCTATCTATCTATCTATCTATCTATCTAATCTGTCTGACTGCCTGTCTGGTTGTCAGCCTGTCGGATCATTTCATTGTCAACCATTCGGATCTACCGGCTCTGTCGGGCTGTACTTTTATCATATTCATGTCAATCTATCTGTCGGTCTGATCTAACAGTAGAAGCTTTTCACAAAACAGGCTCACAGCTTAGATCAGATTTTAAGTACACATATAATGTAAACTGTGGGAATTACCTCACTTACAAAGTCTTCTACCAGCTTATTGGTGCTTTTATCACACAACTCTGTTTTGTTTCTTACCAACCTTGCAAATGTTAACATGAAGAGCAAATAAGTTAATAAATTTCATAAACAGTTTCTTATAAATTTTAGTGCAAAGCCTACCATATCTTTTTTTTTTGGGGGGGGGGGGGGGGGGGAAGGGGGGATATGGAGGTCCCAGACAAAAGAATCAATCCTTGCCCTTATAGCATCAAATTTGATTGAAATTTATACTTGGAGGACCGTTTGGCAGTTGGGGCCCTGTATGGTTGCGTAGTTAGCCTATCCTAAATAAACGATCTGGTCTAGTATAGAATTAATTTACAACATGCATTTAAAAATAAAAAATGGCATGGTTTGATCGGTCCATGTGACAAGTAGTAAATCTTTAAACATGCTAGGACATTACTCTGAAGCATCTTATTTTGTCTAATCAAAACAATGTGTGATTAAATGCTTTGCAGTTGTTTATTCTATGTAGGCGACAGACAAGCTAGCAATGTAATTTTAGATTCGTAAAGTAAAATATTTCAAATGACAAAAAAATATGTGTGCTCGACTTACACATTAAAATTCATACTCTCACACAATGGTGCACTCTTATGGTGCGCACACACTCATTAGTGCAAACGATTACATGCACAAACATGCACATTTATTTACATATGCACAACATAGCCTGTACACACACATAAATATGTACTCACACATATGTATATATGTACACACACGCACATACATATGTACCCAAACGCACACACCTAGAAACACACACATATATTATTCATATTTAAACTTTGACCTCAGTATTATCGTTTTTACGTTAGTTCAAACTTCTGTTTAGATGTCAGAACTGACTCGAAAATTGTAACCTGGTGTCCTATATGTATCTCGACCAGCACAGTAAGTATGTCGCCTTGTAAGTTCGAAATATGGAATATGTGTGACAACTGAGTTAATTTGTTTTATACATTGTTTTGCTTCTGCAATATTTTGTGCAAAAAAAATGTATTGATTTTCTTAAAAACTATTTATTAAATCTGTCCATATTCAAACCTCTGGCCCCTCGTTACCTTTTAAAAAGTAAAAAATTAACGAGTTTTTAAAGTTTTCGCTTCCACACCTCCCTCTCTGCCGCCCCCCGCCCCCCCCCCCCCAACCACAAAATCTAATGCCACCCAGTCCGAATTCCTTAAATTATGATCTGGTTGCCAACCATTAGGCCGAAAAGATACAAGCATTCAAATGCATTCACACAAATATTACACATATTTTTTTGTTGTTGTTATAACTCTTGTCTATATCGGCATGGCACGCAATAATTCACATATATATTTAGAATCTGCATACATTGAAATAATATATCTTACCCCATTTATAAATATTGGTTCGTCCCTTCTATAACTAACTATACTAGTTTCGGAGTCGAAGATCTGTACACCTCCAAAGTTTGCAGATTGGTCATCTTGATGCCAAAGAAGCGACTGCTGCAGTTTAGTTGCAGAGGATGACTTGCAGTCACTTCAATACTTCTGTCAATCATCTTAGAGGCAACTGAGTCTGCGTTTTAACAAAACTGTTGAATTTAGTATGATTTCAAGACATGTTATCAGGGCTACAAGTGGTTAATTTAAGTGATTATCACATGAATTTTCTGCGAAATTGTTTCATTGTTTCATAGCATTTCTGCAATAGTGTCTTAATAAGGTTATTATTCGATGGCATGTCATCAATAGTGTTTAATATAATTGCATGTACATTGTACAATGTAAAGTTCACTAGACAGAGATTAAGACAAGCTATTAATCTGTTTTTTACTAATCTACTTCACGGGCTGATGTAACCTGATCTGCATTTTGTGGTTGGTATGAAAGAAGAGCACTTTAATAAACAGCCCCATAATTGGATCTACACTTGTTTCAAAAGGACAAACATTTCATCTTTACATGGACTTTAATTTTGTAAGTAGAGAAAGGTTGCTACAGTGGATTTTGTGAGTAAAAAGATGTAGTAGCTACAGTGGATGTTGTGAGTAAAGAGTTGTAGCTACAGTGGATGTTGTGAGTAAAGAGATGTAGCTACAGTGGAGGTTGTGAGTAAAGAGTTGTAGCTACAGTGCATGTTGTTAGTAAAGAGATGTAGCTACAGTGGATGTTGTGAGTAAAGATGTAGCTACAGTGCATGTTGTGAATAAAGAGATGTAGCTACAGTGGATGTTGTGAGTAAAGAGTTGTAGCTACAGTGCATGTTGTGTAAAGAGATGTAGCTACAATGGATTTTGTGAGTAAAGAGATGTAGCTACAGTGCATGTTGTGAGTAAAGAGATGTAGCTACAGTGCATGTTGTGAGTAAAGAGATGTAGTTACAGTGGATGTTGTGAGTAAAGAGATGTAGCTACAGTGGATGTTGTGAGTAAAGAGATGTAGCTACAGTGCATGTTTTGAGTAAAGAGATGTAGCTACAGTGCATGTTTTGAGTAAAGAGATGTAGCTGTGATGAGCACTCACCCGAATGGGCGGAGACCTTCACAACTTTCCGGTACAGCTGGACACCGCCTAGAAAACGTCACACTGGAAGACGTTGGTCAACTCCAGCGAGGCCATGAACACGCTCATCACTGCCTCGTGGCGGTAGAGTGGACAGGACATGTTCTGTGGCGACACCTGGTCGACGTTATAAACTGTGCGGAAAAAGTTGGAGTAAAATGTGGACTTTGTTGTCATTCTGAGTTCAGTGGTCAAGGGTCCCTACAATGTTGAAAAAAATAATAATATCGAACTTATAAGGAAACAAAATAAAACTGATAGCAAATTAAATAAATTTAGGATATTTTGTTCATCCTAGATACGTTATAACAATATTAAGAATAAGTATTGTTCAAAATAAAGAATTTTTTTTTCTAAGCAGAGTAAAAACTACACAATGTTTTATGGAAGCAAAACAACTGATAAACAATCTTTATGAAAAATACTATTTATGAGTCTAATTCCATAAATATGAGATCCACATGTGAGAATTACAGTAAACAGATATGAACATTTATCAAAATAACATGTAATAGACTTTACAGAGAAACTTTTTCTTTCAGCGTATTGCAAGCTCAATAAAGACAGCAGTCTTTTCAGCAGTCTTCTTTGAAATTTTAGACTAAATGTTGGGAACCTAAAGACTGGTAACCATTTTTACTGAATGCTGCTTGAGTTGTTGATTCTTCTACTGTGATTTTCTTTATTTGAGTTATTTAATGATATTTATATGATATTTATATCCTTTCTTTTGAGTAAAATCATCCGTGTTATGTTCAGTCATCTTTAAAAATGTCTTTTTTCTGAATATGTCTATTAGGATCCATTAAGCATAGCGAATGTATATCTGTTGACACTCAAATCAAGTAATACAGTAGGCTATATGTTTAAGTTAGAACAAAGAAATACAATTTATGTTGAAACTGTATGGAAGCTAGACTCTAAGAAAACTGAAGTCAAAATGATAAATAATAGATAGGAAGCTGGCTGGAAATCAAATGTTTTCACACTAAATAAAAAAATTAGAATATCTAACACAATATAAACGTATGCCAATCACTTACAACAGATGAACACCGTACATGGTATGTTTCCCTTCAGTGATTGATTCATTAGTGCCATGTCTTGAACTAGTTACAGTAAGCTTTGTGTTTAGAAGTTTGTCTGTAAAATATATGAAGGTCTTCATAGATAAAATTAACCACAAACATTTGAACTGCAGACAATAGTTTAACGTTGGGCTATTTTATTTAGGCCTCAATGTGATTTTAAATTTGACAGAAAGACTGGACCAAGAGCAGGTGAATGAAGAGTAAATATGGATTTAGTTTAACTGGACCAAGAGCAGGTGAATGGAGGATAAATATGAATTTAGTTTAACTGGGCCAAGAGCAGGTGAATGGAGGATAAATATGAATTTAGTTTAACTGGACCAGAGCAGGTGAATGAAGAGTAAATATGGATTTAGTTTAACTGGACCAAGAGCAGGTGAATGGAGGATAAATATGAATTTAGTTTAACTGGGCCAAGAGCAGGTGAATGGAGGATAAATATGAATTTAGTTTAACTGGACCAAGAGCAGGTGAATGGAGGGTAAATATGAATTTAGTTTAACTGGACCAAGAGCAGGTGAATGGAGGGTAAATATGAATTTATTAACTGGGCCAAGAGCAGGTGAATGAAGGGTAAATATGAATTTAGTTTAACTGGGCCAAGAGCAGGTGAATGGAGGGTAAATATGAATTTAGTTTAACTGGACCAAGAGCAGGTGAATGGAGGGTAAATATGAATTTAGTTTAACTGGGCCAAAAGCAGGTGAATGAAGGGTAAATATGAATTTAGTTTAACTGGGCCAAGAGCAGGTGAATGGAGGGTAAATATGAATTTAGTTTAACGACCAAGAGCAGGTGAATGGAGGATAAATATGAATTTAGTTTAACTGGGCCAAGAGCAGGTGAATGGAGGGTAAAATTAATTTAGTTTAACTGGGCCAAGAGCAGTTGAAAGGAGGGTAAATATGAATTAGGTTTAACTGGCCCAAGAGCAGGTGAATGGAGGGTAAATATGAATTTAGTTTAACTGGACCAAGAGCAGGTGAATGGAGGGTAAATATGAATTTAGTTTAACTGGACCAAGAGAAGGTGAATGGAGGGTAAATATGAATTTAGTTTAACTGGGCCAAGAGCAGGTGAATGGAGGGTAAATATGAATTTAGTTTAACTGGGCCAAGAGCAGGTGAATGAAGGGTAAATATGAATTTAGTTTAACTGGGCCAAGAGCAGGTGAATGAAGGGTAAATATGAATTTAGTTTAACTGGGCCAAGAGCAGGTGAATGAAGGGTAAATATGAATTTAGTTTAACTGGACCAAGAGCAGGTGAATGGAGGGTAAATATGAATTTAGTTTAACTGGGCCAAGAGCAGTTGAAAGGAGGGTAAATATGAATTAAGTTTAACTGGCCCAAGAGCAGGTGAATGGAGGGTAAATATGAATTTAGTTTAACTGGACCAAGAGCAGATGAATGGAGGGTAAATATGAATTTAGTTTAACTGGACCAAGAGAAGGTGAATGGAGGGTAAATATGAATTTAGTTTAACTGGGCCAAGAGCAGGTGAATGGAGGGTAAATATGAATTTAGTTTAACTGGGCCAAGAGCAGGTGAATGGAGGGTAAATATGAATTTAGTTTAACTGGACCAAGAGCAGGTGAATGGAGGGTAAATATGAATTTAGTTTAATTGGGCCAAGAACAGGTGAATGAAGAGTAAATATGAATTTAGTTTAACTGGGCCAAGAGCAGGTGAATGAAGAGTAAATATGAATTTATAATAAGGAGGCAAGGTGGCAAATATAATTATGAATTTTTAATGGACCAAGAGCAGGTGAATGGAGGATAAATATGAATTTAGTTTAACTGGACCAAGAGCAGGTGAATGGAGGATAAATATGAATTTAGTTTAACTGGGCCAAGAGCAGGTGAATGGAGGTAAATATTAATTTAGTTTAACTGGGCCAAGAGCAGTTGAAAGGAGGGTAAATATGAATTAAGTTTAACTGGCCCAAGAGCAGGTGAATGGAGGGTAAATATGAATTTAGTTTAACTGGGCCAAGAGCAGGTGTATAGAAAGTAAATATGAATTTAGTTTAACTGGGCCAAGAGGTAGAATGGAGGGTAAATATGAATTTAGTTTAACTGGGCCAAGAGCAGGTGAATGGAGGATAAATATGAATTTAGTTTAACTGGACCAAGAGCAGGTGAATGGAGGGTAAATATTAATTTAGTTTAACTGGGCCAAGAGCAGGTGAATGGAGGGTAAATATTAATTTAGTTTAACTGGGCCAAGAGCAGTTGAAAGGAGGGTAAATATGAATTAAGTTTAACTGGCCCAAGAGCAGGTGAATGGAGGGTAAATATGAATTTAGTTTAACTGGGCCAAGAGCAGGTGAATGGAGGTAAATATGAATTGAGTTTAACTGGACCAAGAGCAGGTGAATAGAAAGTAAATATTAATTTAGTTTAACTGGGCCAAGAGCAGGTGAATGGAGGGTAAATATGAATTTAGTTTAACTGGGCCAAGAGCAGGTGAATGGAGGATAAATATGAATTTAGTTTAACTGGACCAAGAGCAGGTGAATGGAGGGTAAATATGAATTTAGTTTAACTGGACCAAGAGCAGGTGAATGGAGGGTAAATATGAATTTAGTTTAACTGGGCCAAGAGCAGGTGAATGAAGGGTAAATATGAATTTAGTTTAACTGGACCAAGAGCAGGTGAATGGAGGGTAAATATGAATTTAGTTTAACTGGACCAAGAGCAGGTGAATGGAGGGTAAATATGAATTTAGTTTAACTGGGCCAAGAGCAGGTGAATGAAGCAAAATGAATTTAGTTTAACTGGGCCAAGGGCAGGTGAATGGAGGGTAAATATGAATTTAGTTTAACTGGACCAAGAGCAGGTGAATGGAGGGTAAATATGAATTTAGTTTAACTGGGCCAAGAGCAGGTGAATGAAGGGTAAATATGAATTTAGTTTAACTGGGCCAAGAGCAGGTGAATGGAGGGTAAATATGAATTTAGTTTAACTGGACCAAGAGCAGGTGAATGGAGGATAAATATGAATTTAGTTTAACTGGGCCAAGAGCAGGTGAATGGAGGGTAAATATTAATTTAGTTTAACTGGGCCAAGAGCAGTTGAAAGGAGGGTAAATATGAATTAAGTTTAACTGGCCCAAGAGCAGGTGAATGGAGGGTAAATATGAATTTAGTTTAACTGGGCCAAGAGCAGGTGTATAGAAAGTAAATATGAATTTAGTTTAACTGGGCCAAGAGCAGGTGAATGGAGGGTAAATATGAATTTAGTTTAACTGGGCCAAGAGCAGGTGAATGGAGGATAAATATGAATTTAGTTTAACTGGACCAAGAGCAGGTGAATGGAGGGTAAATATTAATTTAGTTTAACTGGGCCAAGAGCAGGTGAATGGAGGGTAAATATTAATTTAGTTTAACTGGGCCAAGAGCAGTTGAAAGGAGGGTAAATATGAATTAAGTTTAACTGGCCCAAGAGCAGGTGAATGGAGGGTAAATATGAATTTAGTTTAACTGGACCAAGAGCAGGTGAATGGAGGGTAAATATGAATTTAGTTTAACTGGACCAAGAGAAGGTGAATGGAGGTAAATATGAATTTAGTTTAACTGGGCCAAGAGCAGGTGAATGGAGGGTAAATATGAATTTAGTTTAACTGGGCCAAGAGCAGGTGAATGGAGGATAAATATAAATTTAGATTAAATGGACGAAGAGCAGGTGAATGGAGGGTAAATATAAATTAAGTTTAACTGGGCCAAGAGCAGGTGAATGGAGGGTAAATATGAATTTAGTTTAACTGGACCAAGAGCAGGTGAATGGAGGGTAAATATGAATTTAGTTTAACTGGACCAAGAGCAGGTGAATGGAGGATAAATATGAATTTAGTTTAACTGGGCCAAGAGCAGGTGAATGGAGGGTAAATATGAATTGAGTTTAACTGGGCCAAGAGCAGGTGAATGGAGGATAAATATGAATTTAGTTTAACTGGACCAAGAGCAGGTGAATGGAGGGTAAATATGAATTTAGTTTAACTGGACCAAGAGCAGGTGAATGGAGGGTAAATATGAATTTAGTTTAACTGGGCCAAGAGCAGGTGAATGAAGGGTAAATATGAATTAGTTTAACTGGGCCAAGAGCAGGTGAATGGAGGGTAAATATGAATTTAGTTTAACTGGACCAAGAGCAGGTGAATGGAGGGTAAATATGAATTTAGTTTAACTGGGCCAAGAGCAGGTTTATGAAGGGTAAATATGAATTTAGTTTAACTGGGCCAAGAGCAGGTGAATGGAGGGTAAATATGAATTTAGTTTAACTGGACCAAGAGCAGGTGAATGGAGGATAAATATGAAATTTAACTGGGCCAAGAGCAGGTGAATGGAGGGTAAATATTAATTTAGTTTAACTGGGCCAAGAGCAGTTGAAAGGAGGGTAAATATGAATTAAGTTTAACTGGCCCAAGAGCAGGTGAATGGAGGGTAAATATGAATTTAGTTTAACTGGACCAAGAGCAGGTGAATGGAGGGTAAATATGAATTTAGTTTAACTGGACCAAGAGAAGGTGAATGGAGGGTAAATATGAATTTAGTTTAACTTGGCCAAGAGCAGGTGAATGGAGGGTAAATATGAATTTAGTTTAACTGGGCCAAGAGCAGGTGAATGAAGGGTAAATATGAATTTAGTTTAACTGGGCCAAGAGCAGGTGAATGAAGGGTAAATATGAATTTAGTTTAACTGGGCCAAGAGCAGGTGAATGGAGGGTAAATATGAATTTAGTTTAACTGGACCAAGAGCAGGTGAATGGAGGGTAAATATGAATTTAGTTTAACTGGGCCAAGAGCAGTTGAAAGGAGGGTAAATATGAATTAAGTTTAACTGGCCCAAGAGCAGGTGAATGGAGGGTAAATATGAATTTAGTTTAACTGGACCAAGAGAAGGTGAATGGAGGGTAAATATGAATTTAGTTTAACTGGGCCAAGAGCAGGTGAATGGAGGGTAAATATGAATTTAGTTTAACTGGGCCAAGAGCAGGTGAATGGAGGGTAAATATGAATTTAGTTTAACTGGACCAAGAGCAGGTAAATGGAGGATAAATATGAATTTAGTTTAACTGGGCCAAGAGCAGGTGAATGGAGGGTAAATATGAATTGAGTTTAACTGGACCAAGAGCAGGTGAATAGAAAGTAAATATGAATTTAGTTTAACTGGGCCAAGAGCAGGAGAATGGAGGGTAAATATGAATTTAGTTTAACTGGACCAAGAGCAGGTGAATGGAGGGTAAATATGAATTTAGTTTAACTGGACCAAGAGCAGATGAATGGAGGATAAATATGAATTTAGTTTAACTGGGCCAAGAGCAGGTGAATGGAGGGTAAATATGAATTGAGTTTAACTGGACCAAGAGCAGGTGAATAGAAAGTAAATATGAATTTAGTTTAACTGGGCCAAGAGCAGGTGAATGGAGGGTAAATATGAATTTAGTTTAACTGGGCCAAGAGCAGGTGAATGGAGGATAAATATGAATTTAGTTTAACTGGACCAAGAGCAGGTGAATGGAGGGTAAATATGAATTTAGTTTAACTGGACCAAGAGCAGGTGAATGGAGGGTAAATATGAAATTTGGGCCAAGAGCAGGTGAATAGAAAGTAAATATGAATTGAGTTTAACTGGGCCAAGGGCAGGTGAATGGAGGGTAAATATGAATTTAGTTTAACTGGACCAAGAGCAGGTGAATGGAGGGTAAATATGAATTTAGTTTAACTGGGCCAAGAGCAGGTGAATGGAGGGTAAATATTAATTTAGTTTAACTGGGCCAAGAGCAGTTGAAAGGAGGGTAAATATGAATTTAGTTTAACTGGCCCAAGAGCAGGTGAATGGAGGGTAAATATGAATTGAGTTTAACTGGGCCAAGAGCAGGTGAATAGAAAGTAAATATGAATTTAGTTTAACTGGGCCAAGAGCAGGTGAATGGAGGGTAAATATGAATTTAGTTTAACTGGGCCAAGAGCAGGTGAATGAAGGGTAAATATGAATTAAGTTTAACTGGCCCAAGAGCAGGTGAATGGAGGGTAAATATGAATTTAGTTTAACTGGACCAAGAGCAGGTGAATGGAGGGTAAATATGAATTTAGTTTAACTGGACCAAGAGAAGGTGAATGGAGGGTAAATATGAATTTAGTTTAACTGGGCCAAGAGCAGGTGAATGGAGGGTAAATATGAATTTAGTTTAACTGGGCCAAGAGCAGGTGAATGGAGGGTAAATATGAATTTAGTTTAACTGGACCAAGAGCAGGTGAATGGAGGGTAAATATGAATTTAGTTTAACTGGGCCAAGAGCAGTTGAAAGGAGGGTAAATATGAATTAAGTTTAACTGGCCCAAGAGCAGGTGAATGGAGGGTAAATATGAATTTAGTTTAACTGGACCAAGAGAAGGTGAATGGAGGGTAAATATGAATTTAGTTTAACTGGGCCAAGAGCAGGTGAATGGAGGTAAATATGAATTTAGTTTAACTGGGCCAAGAGCAGGTGAATGGAGGGTAAATATGAATTTAGTTTAACTGGACCAAGAGCAGGTAAATGGAGGATAAATATGAATTTAGTTTAACTGGGCCAAGAGCAGGTGAATGGAGGGTAAATATGAATTGAGTTTAACTGGACCAAGAGCAGGTGAATAGAAAGTAAATATGAATTTAGTTTAACTGGGCCAAGAGCAGGTAAATGGAGGGTAAATATGAATTTAGTTTAACTGGACCAAGAGCAGGTGAATGGAGGGTAAATATGAATTTAGTTTAACTGGACCAAGAGCAGATGAATGGAGGATAAATATGAATTTAGTTTAACTGGGCCAAGAGCAGGTGAATGGAGGGTAAATATGAATTGAGTTTAACTGGACCAAGAGCAGGTGAATAGAAAGTAAATATGAATTTAGTTTAACTGGGCCAAGAGCAGGTGAATGGAGGGTAAATATGAATTTAGTTTAACTGGGCCAAGAGCAGGTGAATGGAGGATAAATATGAATTTAGTTTAACTGGACCAAGAGCAGGTGAATGGAGGGTAAATATGAATTTAGTTTAACTGGACCAAGAGCAGGTGAATGGAGGGTAAATATGAATTTAGTTTAACTGGGCCAAGAGCAGGTGAATGGAGGGTAAATATGAATTGAGTTTAACTGGGCCAAGGGCAGGTGAATGGAGGGTAAATATGAATTTAGTTTAACTGGACCAAGAGCAGGTGAATGGAGGGTAAATATGAATTTAGTTTAACTGGGCCAAGAGCAGGTGAATGAAGGGTAAATATGAATTTAGTTTAACTGGGCCAAGAGCAGGTGAATGGAGGGTAAATATGAATTTAGTTTAACTGGACCAAGAGCAGATGAATGGAGGATAAATATGAGTTTAGTTTAACTGGGCCAAGAACAGGTGAATGGAGGGTAAATATTAATTTAGTTTAACTGGGCCAAGAGCAGTTGAAAGGAGGGTAAATATGAATTTAGTTTAACTGGCCCAAGAGCAGGTGAATGGAGGGTAAATATGAATTGAGTTTAACTGGGCCAAGAGCAGGTGAATAGAAAGTAAATATGAATTTAGTTTAACTGGGCCAAGAGCAGGTGAATGGAGGGTAAATATGAATTTAGTTTAACTGGGCCAAGAGCAGGTGAATGAAGGGTAAATATGAATTAAGTTTAACTGGCCCAAGAGCAGGTGAATGGAGGGTAAATATGAATTTAGTTTAACGGGACCAAGAGCAGGTGAATGGAGGGTAAATATGAATTTAGTTTAACTGGACCAAGAGAAGGTGAATGGAGGGTAAATATGAATTTAGTTTAACTGGACCAAGAGAAGGTGAATGGAGGGTAAATATGAATTTAGTTTAACTGGACCAAGAGCAGGTAAATGGAGGATAAATATGAATTTAGTTTAACTGGGCCAAGAGCAGGTGAATGGAGGGTAAATATGAATTGAGTTTAACTGGACCAAGAGCAGGTGAATAGAAAGTAAATATGAATTTAGTTTAACTGGGCCAAGAGCAGGTAAATGGAGGGTAAATATGAATTTAGTTTAACTGGACCAAGAGCAGGTGAATGGAGGGTAAATATGAATTTAGTTTAACTGGACCAAGAGCAGATGAATGGAGGATAAATATGAATTTAGTTTAACTGGGCCAAGAGCAGGTGAATGGAGGGTAAATATGAATTGAGTTTAACTGGACCAAGAGCAGGTGAATAGAAAGTAAATATGAATTTAGTTTAACTGGGCCAAGAGCAGGTGAATGGAGGGTAAATATGAATTTAGTTTAACTGGGCCAAGAGCAGGTGAATGGAGGATAAATATGAATTTAGTTTAACTGGACCAAGAGCAGGTGAATGGAGGGTAAATATGAATTTAGTTTAACTGGACCAAGAGCAGGTGAATGGAGGGTAAATATGAATTTAGTTTAACTGGGCCAAGAGCAGGTGAATGGAGGGTAAATATGAATTGAGTTTAACTGGGCCAAGGGCAGGTGAATGGAGGGTAAATATGAATTTAGTTTAACTGGACCAAGAGCAGGTGAATGGAGGGTAAATATGAATTTAGTTTAACTGGGCCAAGAGCAGGTGAATGAAGGGTAAATATGAATTTAGTTTAACTGGGCCAAGAGCAGGTGAATGGAGGGTAAATATGAATTTAGTTTAACTGGACCAAGAGCAGGTGAATGGAGGATAAATATGAATTTAGTTTAACTGGGCCAAGAGCAGGTGAATGGAGGGTAAATATTAATTTAGTTTAACTGGGCCAAGAGCAGTTGAAAGGAGGGTAAATATGAATTAAGTTTAACTGGCCCAAGAGCAGGTGAATGGAGGGTAAATATGAATTGAGTTTAACTGGGCCAAGAGCAGGTGAATAGAAAGTAAATATGAATTTAGTTTAACTGGGCCAAGAGCAGGTGAATGGAGGGTAAATATGAATTTAGTTTAACTGGGCCAAGAGCAGGTGAATGGAGGATAAATATGAATTTAGTTTAACTGGACCAAGAGCAGGTGAATGGAGGGTAAATATGAATTTAGTTTAACTGGACCAAGAGCAGGTGAATGGAGGGTAAATATGAATTTAGTTTAACTGGGCCAAGAGCAGGTGAATGAAGGGTAAACATGAATTTAGTTTAACTGGGCCAAGAGCAGGTGAATGAAGGGTAAATATGAATTTAGTTTAACTGGGCCAAGAGCAGGTGAATGGAGGGTAAATATGAATTTAGTTTAACTGGGCCAAGAGCAGGTGAATGAAGGGTAAATATGAATTTAGTTTAACTGGACCAAGAGCAGGTGAATGGAGGGTAAATATGAATTTAGTTTAACTGGGCCAAGAGCAGGTGAATGGAGGGTAAATATGAATTGAGTTTAACTGGGCCAAGGGCAGGTGAATGGAGGGTAAATATGAATTTAGTTTAACTGGACCAAGAGCAGGTGAATGGAGGGTAAATATGAATTTAGTTTAACTGGGCCAAGAGCAGGTGAATGAAGGGTAAATATGAATTTAGTTTAACTGGGCCAAGAGCAGGTGAATGGAGGGTAAATATGAATTTAGTTTAACTGGACCAAGAGCAGGTGAATGGAGGATAAATATGAATTTAGTTTAACTGGGCCAAGAACAGGTGAATGGAGGGTAAATATTAATTTAGTTTCACTGGGCCAAGAGCAGTTGAAAGGAGGGTAAATATGAATTAAGTTTAACTGGCCCAAGAGCAGGTGAATGGAGGGAAATATGAATTGAGTTTAACTGGGCCAAGAGCAGGTGAATAGAAAGTAAATATGAATTTAGTTTAACTGGGCCAAGAGCAGGTGAATGGAGGGTAAATATGAATTTAGTTTAACTGGGCCAAGAGCAGGTGAATGAAGGGTAAATATGAATTAAGTTTAACTGGCCCAAGAGCAGGTGAATGGAGGGTAAATATGAATTTAGTTTAACTGGACCAAGAGCAGGTGAATGGAGGGTAAATATGAATTTAGTTTAACTGGACCAAGAGAAGGTGAATGGAGGGTAAATATGAATTTAGTTTAACTGGACCAAGAGCAGGTGAATGGAGGGTAAATATGAATTTAGTTTAACTGGGCCAAGAGCAGGTGAATGAAGGGTAAATATGAATTTAGTTTAACTGGGCCAAGAGCAGGTGAATGAAGGGTAAATATGAATTTAGTTTAACTGGGCCAAGAGCAGGTGAATGGAGGGTAAATATGAATTTAGTTTAACTGGACCAAGAGCAGGTGAATGGAGGGTAAATATGAATTTAGTTTAACTGGGCCAAGAGCAGTTGAAAGGAGGGTAAATATGAATTAAGTTTAACTGGCCCAAGAGCAGGTGAATGGAGGGTAAATATGAATTTAGTTTAACTGGACCAAGAGAAGGTGAATGGAGGGTAAATATGAATTTAGTTTAACTGGGCCAAGAGCAGGTGAATGGAGGGTAAATATGAATTTAGTTTAACTGGGCCAAGAGCAGGTGAATGGAGGGTAAATATGAATTTAGTTTAACTGGACCAAGAGCAGGTAAATGGAGGATAAATATGAATTTAGTTTAACTGGGCCAAGAGCAGGTGAATGGAGGGTAAATATGAATTGAGTTTAACTGGACCAAGAGCAGGTGAATAGAAAGTAAATATGAATTTAGTTTAACTGGGCCAAGAGCAGGTGAATGGAGGGTAAATATGAATTTAGTTTAACTGGACCAAGAGCAGGTGAATGGAGGGTAAATATGAATTTAGTTTAACTGGACCAAGAGCACATGAATGGAGGATAAATATGAATTTAGTTTAACTGGGCCAAGAGCAGGTGAATGGAGGGTAAATATGAATTGAGTTTAACTGGACCAAGAGCAGGTGAATAGAAAGTAAATATGAATTTAGTTTAACTGGGCCAAGAGCAGGTGAATGGAGGGTAAATATGAATTTAGTTTAACTGGGCCAAGAGCAGGTGAATGGAGGATAAATATGAATTTAGTTTAACTGGACCAAGAGCAGGTGAATGGAGGGTAAATATGAATTTAGTTTAACTGGACCAAGAGCAGGTGAATGGAGGGTAAATATGAATTTAGTTTAACTGGGCCAAGAGCAGGTGAATGGAGGGTAAATATGAATTGAGTTTAACTGGGCCAAGGGCAGGTGAATGGAGGGTAAATATGAATTTAGTTTAACTGGACCAAGAGCAGGTGAATGGAGGGTAAATATGAATTTAGTTTAACTGGGCCAAGAGCAGGTGAATGAAGGGTAAATATGAATTTAGTTTAACTGGGCCAAGAGCAGGTGAATGGAGGGTAAATATGAATTTAGTTTAACTGGACCAAGAGCAGGTGAATGGAGGATAAATATGAATTTAGTTTAACTGGGCCAAGAGCAGGTGAATGGAGGGTAAATATTAATTTAGTTTAACTGGGCCAAGAGCAGTTGAAAGGAGGGTAAATATGAATTAAGTTTAACTGGCCCAAGAGCAGGTGAATGGAGGGTAAATATGAATTGAGTTTAACTGGGCCAAGAGCAGGTGAATAGAAAGTAAATATGAATTTAGTTTAACTGGGCCAAGAGCAGGTGAATGGAGGGTAAATATGAATTTAGTTTAACTGGGCCAAGAGCAGGTGAATGGAGGATAAATATGAATTTAGTTTAACTGGACCAAGAGCAGGTGAATGGAGGGTAAATATGAATTTAGTTTAACTGGACCAAGAGCAGGTGAATGGAGGGTAAATATGAATTTAGTTTAACTGGGCCAAGAGCAGGTGAATGAAGGGTAAATATGAATTTAGTTTAACTGGGCCAAGAGCAGGTGAATGAAGGGTAAATATGAATTTAGTTTAACTGGGCCAAGAGCAGGTGAATGGAGGGTAAATATGAATTTAGTTTAACTGGACCAAGAGCAGGTGAATGGAGGATAAATATGAATTTAGTTTAACTGGGCCAAGAGCAGGTGAATGGAGGGTAAATATTAATTTAGTTTAACTGGGCCAAGAGCAGTTGAAAGGAGGGTAAATATGAATTAAGTTTAACTGGCCCAAGAGCAGGTGAATGGAGGGTAAATATGAATTTAGTTTAACTGGACCAAGAGCAGGTGAATGGAGGGTAAATATGAATTTAGTTTAACTGGACCAAGAGAAGTTGAATGGAGGGTAAATATGAATTTAGTTTAACTGGGCCAAGAGCAGGTGAATGGAGGGTAAATATGAATTTAGTTTAACTGGGCCAAGAGCAGGTGAATGGAGGGTAAATATAAATTTAGATTAACTGGACGAAGAGCAGGTGAATGGAGGGTAAATATAAATTAAGTTTAACTGGGCCAAGAGCAGGTGAATGGAGGGTAAATATGAATTTAGTTTAACTGGACCAAGAGCAGGTGAATGGAGGATAAATATGAATTTAGTTTAACTGGGCCAAGAGCAGTTGAATGGAGGGTAAATATGAATTTAGTTTAACTGGGCCAAGAGCAGGTGAATGGAGGGTAAATTTGAATTTAGTTTAACTGGGCCAAGAGCAGGTGAATGGAGGGTAAATATGAATTTAGTTTAACTGGACCAAGAGCAGGTGAATGGAGGGTAAATATGAATTTAGTTTAACTGGACCAAGAGCAGGTGAATGGAGGATAAATATGAATTTAGTTTAACTGGGCCAAGAGCAGGTGAATGGAGGGTAAATATGAATTGAGTTTAACTGGACCAAGAGCAGGTGAATAGAAAGTAAATATGAATTTAGTTTAACTGGGCCAAGAGCAGGTGAATGGAGGGTAAATATGAATTTAGTTTAACTGGGCCAAGAGCAGGTGAATGGAGGATAAATATGAATTTAGTTTAACTGGACCAAGAGCAGGTGAATGGAGGGTAAATATGAATTTAGTTTAACTGGACCAAGAGCAGGTGAATGGAGGGTAAATATGAATTTAGTTTAACTGGGCCAAGAGCAGGTGAATGAAGGGTAAATATGAATTTAGTTTAACTGGGCCAAGAGCAGGTGAATGGAGGGTAAATATGAATTTAGTTTAACTTGACCAAGAGCAGGTGAATGGAGGGTAAATATGAATTTAGTTTAACTGGGCCAAGAGCAGGTGAATGAAGGGTAAATATGAATTTAGTTTAACTGTGCCAAGAGCAGGTGAATGGAGGGTAAATATGAATTTAGTTTAACTGGACCAAGAGCAGGTGAATGGAGGATAAATATGAATTTAGTTTAACTGGGCCAAGAGCAGGTGAATGGAGGGTAAATATTAATTTAGTTTAACTGGGCCAAGAGCAGTTGAAAGGAGGGTAAATATGAATTAAGTTTAACTGGCCCAAGAGCAGGTGAATGGAGGGTAAATATGAATTTAGTTTAACTGGACCAAGAGCAGGTGAATGGAGGGTAAATATGAATTTAGTTTAACTGGACCAAGAGAAGGTTAATGGAGGGTAAATATGAATTTAGTTTAACTGGGCCAAGAGCAGGTGAATGGAGGGTAAATATGAATTTAGTTTAACTGGGCCAAGAGCAGGTGAATGGAGGGTAAATATGAATTTAGTTTAACTGGACCAAGAGCAGGTGAATGGAGGGTAAATATGAATTTAGTTTTATTGGGCCAAGAGCAGGTGAATGAAGAGTAAATATGAATTTAGTTTAACTTGGCCAAGAGCAGGTGAATGAAGAGTAAATATGAATTAAGTTTAACTAGGTCAAGAGCTGGTGAATGGAGGGTAAATATGAATTTAGTTTAACTGGGCCAAGAGCAGGTGAATGGAGGATAAATATGAATTTAGTTTAACTGGGCCAAGAGCAGGTGAATGGAGGGTAAATATGAATTTAGTTTAAAGTCATCAACCGAATGGAATAGCCCAATAGTGTGGCCGTAGTTTGCCACCTTCAGTTCTGGCTTTAGATCAGCCATGGGCAAAATATGGCAGGCGGGCCAAATCTATATATCAGCAGACCAAACAAAGAATTGTTTCGCATTTTGTGGTCCACATCAAGTGGAATTTTTTTTTTTTTATTTCAAATCACTGGAGTAAATTGCACATTTTGTGTTTGATCAATGCTGTGTTATTTGGACCATTGCTGTGTTTGATCAATGATGTGTTTGTTTGATCAATGCTGTGTTTGTTTTATCAATGCTGTGTTTGTTTTATCAATGTTGTGTTTGTTGGATCAATGATTTGTGTGATTAATGCTGTATTTGATCAATGCTATATTTGATTAATGATGTGTTTGATCCATGCCGTATTTTTGTTTGATCAATGATGTGTTTGATTAATACTGTGTTTGTTTGATCAATACTGTGCTTAATTGATCAATGTTATGTGTTTGTTTTATCAAAGCTGCATTTGATCACTGCTGTGATTCAACAATGCTGTATTTGATCAATGCTGTGTTTTGATTTATTTACACGAAGAAATACAACAAAATTGATGCATGAGATTAACATTTGACTAAAACATTGTTTATATTAGCTTATTCAGTAGAATTTAGGGTCTGTGCGATGAGGGCGAGTTCATTCAGTCGACCACCCCCTACCCCGTGAATAATTTTGTCAATCCTAGACATTACATCTGTTTTAATATAATGATTTCAAATATATGTTTACAATCTAGTAAAAATATGTAAAAGTATTATTTTACTGTAATAGTCATTTTAAAAAGACAGATTAATAGAGAGACTGATAAACAGACTGATAGACAGCTGATAGACAGACAGACAGACTTAAAGACGGACGGACTGACAGACTGATAGACAGACTGACAGACATAAAGACAGACGGACTGACGGGTGGATTATTTGGTTTTGTTTGGCTCCGACGCCAGATATGAAAAATATATGTATCTTTTGTAAGTTTTTTTTAAACAAAAATTAAAGTATATCTTCACTTCATCAAATCAACCATTAGCACCTGTTTGATCAAGAACAAGTTCCTCCAGTCGAACCATTGTCTTGAACCTCCCAGAGTGAACGGCACACTGGTACAGTCCTCTGTCTGCACAGGTGGCGTTGTACACCGTGACGTAGATGGTCAACGTCTCGGCCCCGTTCAGCACGGACACCGTCCAGTGACGACCAGGTGGGACAGACTGAAACAACAGAATCTTCTTTACCCATGTGGTACCCATGTGTCAAGAACTGGGATGTGTAATCGCTGGGTCATGTACGACCCGTTTGTCTGTTTGATCTGACCCCCCACATTTAAGTTGAATTACAATTATTTTTCTCGAGTCCCTATAATCTATCTGTTTGTGGTCAAGCCCTTCTCATAAATGTAAGAACTTATTACAACCAAAGATTAAATTTTAAAAAAAAAGGTGTACACAACCCAGGACTGAAAAATGATATTTTTTTTTGTATTGATATATTTGTAAAAAATTCATTAATTTTATACCAAATGGGAAAAAATTCTAATTCCTAACGATTTCATACGGAATAATTTAATATTCTGCGGTATCACGGCACTGAACGATTTGTCGCCCTTCCCCCGGCAGTAGATTATGTGCAGCCAGGGGGGACCACCACATCAAACCCCTTCCTTTTTTACGCACTTAACGAAGTTGCCGCTATCAACTTATGTTACACTGGTACCGGTACAAGGGTGGCCACGAAAGAAGTCAATGGCTACCCTATTCCTTGGTTGTTATTTAGTAAAAATAATTATAATTCCACAATCAAATTAACAAGATTTAGTATTGAAATATAAAAAAATTTACCATCCAAATAGCTACAAGATCTTGAGATTTATATCTTGCATAGTCAAATTTAACAATCATCGGATAGTGAGCATGCGCTTTACAGAGTTGACTTATTTCTAAAACTAATTGACTTATTTCTAAAACTAATTGACTTATTTACAAATGCCAGGGGCGGTTCGCTGTGGAGACTGTAGTTGACGACAACGTTTTCTCCCTTAGTCAGGACAGAAACCTTCATGTGGTCCAAGTCTCTAGGGGGCACATAAAACATGTCCGTGCTGCACACTATTTGAAAAGAGCCGACTGTCGAAAAATGGGTTTTGTCCAATATTTTATTACCGCCTGAAAGAGTGAGCGAAAAAAACAAGTATAAGGAAAGTACGATGCATGAGCGTGCTTGAATATTGAATCTGTTGGTGTGTGTGCGTTTGTGTGTTCATCACCCACTGTTGACCTCTGACCCAGTGTCATCTTAACGCATGGGGTCAACCTGGGCACTTGACCAGGTGGGGGAAGCCCCCAAAAGTATTAGGGCCCGAGTCAAATTTGACTTATTTGTTTGCTTGAGGGCCCAAAGTGTCGATCAGAAGACGAGTGAGTATTGCCATTAGTGAGTATTGCGACTAGTGAGTATTGCGACTAGTGAGTATTGCCACTAGTGCGTATCGCGACTAGTGAGTATCGTGGCTAGTGAGTTTTGCGGCTAGTGAGTACCGCGACTAGTGAGTATCGGGACTAGTGAGTATCGCGATTAGTGAGTATCGCGGCTAGTGAGTATCGCGACTAGTGAGTATCGCGACTAGTGAGTATCGCGGCTAGTGAGTATCGCGATTAGTGAGTATCGCGGCTAGTGAGTATCGCGACTAGTGAGTATCGCGGCTAGTGAGTATCGCGACTAGTGAGTATCGCGACTAGTGAGTATCGCGGCTAGTGAGTATCGCGATTAGTGAGTATCGCGGCTAGTGAGTATCGCGACTAGTGAGTATCGCGGCTAGTGAGTTTTGCGGCTAGTGAGTACCGCGACTAGTGAGTATTGCGACTAGTGAGTATCGCGACTAGTGAGTATCGCGGCTAGTGAGTTTTGCGGCTAGTGAGTACCGCGACTAGTGAGTATCGCGATTAGTGAGTATCGCGGCTAGTGAGTATCGCGACTAGTGAGTATTGCGAGGACATTTCAGAATAGTAAATATGTTGTATTGTTGTTGTTGTTTGTATGTTTGGTTTTGATATTTTTTTTAATATTACAATTTCTTTTTATAGCCTTTAGCATCCCTATAAATTAATAACTAAACATCTCATTGAATAGCTTTCATTATGGACAAACAATGGTTAAAAAATCGAAAAGTTTTGAATTAGTCATTAACTGACATTAAATAAACTTTTTTAAACAAACCGGCACAGACCACAGACTAAATAATATCTAAATGAGTGCTGCAGTCTGTTACGTAAAATATTTCAGAAAAATGAACACATACTTGCTCTTATTCTTATATTAACTCTGGCAGACGCTAGTATTTCTCCCGCCATGACAACCTGACACTCGAGCCAACCGGTCATGTGCTGCCGTGCGTATTTCACGTGCAGCTTGGACGTCTGCAAGTACTGGTCGCAGTAGTCCCTGGGCCCGCTCGGCTCACCGGACACGTGGGACACGTTCAACGTGTGTGAGAACTGGTCAGAGTTGCTGTAGATCCACTTCAGTCGGGCACCAAACAATGCCTGGTGGGAAGGGGGCGTGCAACTACATATAAATTAACATATTCCAAATTGGACAAAGCAGAAACATAAAGTCTTCTTTAATCATTCAACAGTGAGGGATGAAGTCCATTGCTAAACCAGGAACTAACGAAATAATTTATGGTTTTCAAATGGAGGGGCTAAAAAGGTATTAAAAAGGTATTGTGCCCGGGCGCGAGTTAAGCTCGCTACGGCACTGTATGTGATGTCACTTTAGGAGGAAATGTTTATAGGAGGTATATGTGATGTCACTTTAGGAGGAAGTATTTATACGAGGTATATGTGATGTCACTTTAGGAGGAAATGTTTATAGGAGGTATATGTGATGTCACTTTAGGAGGAAGTGTTTATACGAGGTATATGTGATGTCACTTTAGGAGGAAGTGTTTATACGAGGTATATGTGATGTCACTTTAGGAGGAAATGTTTATAGGAGGTATATGTGATGTCACTTTAGAGGAATTGTTTATAGGAGGTATATGTGATGTCACTGTAGGAGGAAGTGTTTATACGAGGTATATGTGATGTCACTTTAGGAGGAAGTGTTTATACGAGGTATATGTGATGTCACTTTAGGAGGAAATGTTTATAGGAGGTATATGTGATGTCACTTTAGGAGGAAATGTTTATAGGAGGTATATGTGATGTCACTTTAGGAGGAATTGTTTATAGGAGGTATATGTGATGTCACTGTAGGAGGAAGTGTTTATACGAGGTATATGTGATGTCACTTTAGGAGGAAGTGTTTATACGAGGTATATGTGATGTCACTTTAGGAGGAAATGTTTATAGGAGGTATATGTGATGTCACTTTAGGAGGAAATGTTTATACGAGGTATATGTGATGTCACTTTAGGACGAAATGTTCATAGGAGGTATATGTGATGTCACTTTAGGAGGAGATGTTTATAGGAGGTATATGTGATGTCACTTTAGGAGGAGATGTTTATAGGAGGTTGAGCATTAACTATGAGAATACAACACATTTCTTTGAAGAATGACGTGATAAATAAAATAAAAGGCCTAGTCCGGGGTGGGCAAGCATTTCGAGCCACGGGCCGCATTGGGTTAAAAAAAGTTAAAAGGGCCATACCAAAAGCAGATCAATCGAGTGAATATGTCAAATAAGGTCAATGAAACGTACGCTCAATTAGGGGAAGTACCTAGCTCAATAAACAGGAGTTGTGTCAACTTCTATGCCAGTTAAACGGACAACAATTTTCGACCTATTGGTCATAACTAAATGAATGATATTTATATAGTCGCAACATTTGATTTTATAACACTTGATTTTTATAACTAAATTGAAATGCACTGGTGAAGCTGGCTATTTATATTAAAATCAAAACTTCTAGAGATTTCTAGAATTTCCCGGAACTTTCTCAAGTTTTCCACGCTTTTCTAGAAGCTTCTAGAAACTTCTAGAGATTTCATAGAACCTTCCAGAACCTTCTTGAATTGTATAGACTTTTCTAAAACTTTCCAGAAACTTTTAGTATTTTCTGTGTGCTTTATATATACATGCATTCAAAATTCATTCGAAATGATTTAAATTTCAGTGTCGATGAGGCAGTACTAAATAAAGTCAAATATTCATGAATTTTTATCTGTGCTGTTTTGATGTCAAAGGAAACACACAAAAAAAACAAAATGCTCCAAAAATATTTGACAAAAAGTTATTTTGGGCCACCCAAATATATATATATATATATATATATATATATATATATATATATATATATATATGTGTGTGTGTGTGTGTGTGTGTGTGTGTGTGTGTAGGTAAATAAGAAGATAGGTAGGCAGAAATTTTATTTTTCTCATTAAGTAATCATGAGAATCAATCAATATTTCCATCAGAGCAGACCAGTGGTCAGTTAGGCTGAAAGACTTTCAAATAGAAGTGTTTGAAACAGACCCGAGAGACTCACCTATTTTCCCCAATGTTACCGGTAAAGTCTGTCTCAACATGACCACTGCCGTCAGCAACGGTACCTACACCTGGAACTGCACCACACCATTAGTCGGGAGGTATGTCTGGAGTATCATGTGAGTAGACATTCTCGTTCTGTATCTATTAGCTAGCGATGTCTGACTAGAGCTTACAAGTAACAGAGCTAATGTTAGCTAAAAGAAAAAAAACAAACTGTTTCATTGACCCATAAGTAGGGCCAGCCTCAGACGGTGAGAAGATGGGGGAGAGAGAGAGAGAGAGAGAGAGAGAGAGAGCTCGATTCACTGAAAATCCCATTTGACAAGCCAAAAGTTAATAACGGGCGGGCATATGGATGGCCCTGCATGTTGCCTCATAAGTAGAAATCTGGCCCTGGTGGCCCATCAGATTTATAGTTAGGCCTTGCATCAGGTTTTCGTCGTCTGCAAAGGGGCGAGTTATAAATGTCCAGGAATACACACAAAAAAAATTACATAAGAAAAAACAGTGCCCGGTTAAGGTTATTGCAAGCCAAGGGCTTGTAATGATAAAAAGGGCCTAATTTTTAAAACAACTAAACGTATTACATGTGAAAATGTATTATGTCCCTTACACATTTCGGACAAATAAACTAACCATGTCTGTCTCCCTAATGTGCAAAGGGTTATTTCAACTTCTGGCTATTACTTGTATGACGAGAAATCATATATTCTGATTTACGATGACCGATTTCTTTGAAAAGACTAAATCAATATATAGCCATTAAAGCTTAATTTACGCAAAACAAATGAAGGGTCACCTTTGTTAACGACGGCCTCTATTAAAAACGTATTTGGTTAACGACGAACTGCAGTTAGGCTAGCAAAATAAAAATGTTTTCAACATCGACGTAGGCTTTGCATTACTATATGAAAAAAAAATAGCGCAGAATTAATCGTTTAAATTTATACCATTTTTTTTTTGTTGAAAAGTCGCGCTTTGGATAAAGACGGTTCTGATTAACGACAGTAACCCTAACCCTGTAACCATGTCAACACTGCACTAAAAAAAAATTAAAAAGAACGTTTGCACGCGCAGATATCAAAAGCTTTAAGGACGTCTCTATTCACGTGTATATATTTTTGTTTGTTTTTTGTTTGTTTCAGGCGTCATCTTGAGTACCTCCATGTGGCAGAATACGAAATAATGGTCAGTGACATTATCCACAAAGTGTCCTCGTCATACAAAAAGAAAGTCGGTCAAAAAATTGTCAACATTCCCGCGCTACGGAATCTCATCGGAATTCGTTCATCTCTACAGTGTGCGTCGGAGTGTTCGAGTCTTAGAGAAACGGAAGTGTGTACGGCATTCAACTGGTTCTACTTAAGGAAGGAGTGCCAGCTGTTCAAACTGGACGCCAGGGATGTGACCACATTTCAAGTGAAGAACTCTACCGTTACCGATTATTTTACTGAAACTTACTAGTTTTGTGTTTATGTTGAAGACTTTATGAACACGGATGATGCTCAGTTTCATGTCTTAAGACAGGAGTGTTGTGGTGATAACGAGGGAGGGTGACACCCGGGGTCGGACATGGGCCGATTTGACCGACTGCTCAAATTTGGGCCCCGCGACTGGCAGCGGCCTGTAAATTAAAATTTATAGTAATACTAATAGTTGTTATTGTAAAAAAAATAGAAGAGAGGGCCTCGCAAGCATCCGTTAAATTAGGCCCCGCAGTTTGTACGGCCGGCCCTGGTGACACCATCCTATAGGGTTCCAAGGTATCACGTTGACCACATTATTTTAGGGGGGGGGTGATGGGCAGAGAGGGCACGCAATGTGACGGGCTGGATTGGACAGCCTATGACAACCAGGTACCGAAACCCTTAGGCTATTTTCAGAGCCGGTCTTATTGATAGGCAAGATAGAGGGGGGGGACGACTTTTTTTTATTGCTTTACACAATAACCATAAATGACTTAACAGCGAGAGGGCTAGAAGGGGCCCACAGAGGGGCCCGAGCTGTCAAATAGTATTAGGAGCCCAACATTTGTTATCCTAATTTTTGGCAGCGTTTTTTTTTGACAAAGTGCCCCCAAATGTATCTTTGTCTAGGGCTCATGAATACGTAAGAAACCCCCTGTGGTTGTATTAATCAGATAAATCAGGTGAAAATAGAAATATACATGAAACGTCTAAAGAGTAATACTGGTATATGAGTATATAAATACCGGGGGGTTGATGCGGAAACTGTGACGCGTCCCAGGTCAACTGTGGACGTAAGGTCAGTGTTATTTAAAGATTTTGTTTTTAATGTTTGATTTTTTTTATTGGTTGTTTTAGTTTTAATTTGACTATTTAGGGAGAGGAAGGGGGTGACATCTCTCAAAATGCTTTAGGAGGGGCCCTGCTTCGAAGCCCCACTGAATCCTTGTATGTGTGATGCTGTCTGTCTGTCTAATTATTTGTGCACTTAAATGATACAGACATGAGCTATAGCAAAAAACAATATATATATATATATATATATATATATATATATATATATATATATATATATATATATATATGTAATATATGTGTATGTTTCATTGCTTATATCGGTTGCGGCCTAATGGTTAGCAACCCGAGCAAAAGTTTTGACTGGGCGACATTGGGGTTTATGTTGCGCGGGAGGGGTGGGGCGAAAACTTTTAAAATACAATAAATTTTAAAAAGGTAAAGGGGGGCGTAAGACATAAAGAACCAAAGTAAAAAAACAAACAAAACAACAACTAAGTAACAAAAGCACACGCTTTTTTCCAAACTAGAGGAAGTCGAAACATAGTAGTTATGATAAATAGTTTTTTTAAAGAAAATCAATAATTTTGTTTCTGCAACAAAATATTGCGAAAGTAAAACAAATAAATAAGTCAAATTAACTCGGATGTCCGAATTTCAAACTTACATGTCGACATACTTTATTTGCTAGACGAGATAAAATGTCACCAAGTTATAATGTTCGAGTAAATTCGGATATCTAAACAGATGTTTAATTAGAACTTATTTTTAAATGAATAATTTCGAAGTCAAAGTTTAATTATAAATTATATATATATATATATATATATATATATATATATACGTGTGTACATAAGTACGTGCGTGTGTGTACATATACACATGTATAGCCTATGTGTACGTATGTATAGTATGAGTACATAATTATGTGTGTGTGTACATACTAATGTTGGTGCAGGCTATGTTGTGCATATGTAAATAAATGTGCATGTTTGTGCATGTAATCGTTTGCACTAATGACCATAAGAATACATGTTTAGTGTATGCACATCTATCAGAGTGCACCGTTGTGAGTGTTTGTGAATTTTAATGTGTAAGTCGAACACACATATTTGTGTCATTTGAAACATTTTACATTTCCCATCTAAAATTACATTGCTAGCTTGTCTCGCGCCTTCATACAATAAAAAAAATGCAAAGCTTTTAATCACACTTTGTTTTGATTAGACAATAATATGCCTAGTAGTAATATTCTAATATGATTCAAGATTTATCTCTTGTGGCATGGACCAACCAAACCAATCCATTTCTATTCTTAAAATTACATGTTGTAAATGAATTATACTCTACACCAATTCGGTCCTCACGGGACAGGCTAACTTGGCAACCAAACAGGGCCACAACTACCAAAGTAAAAATTCCAATCAAATCTGGTGCTATAAGGGCAAGGATTGATTCGTTTGTCTGGGACCTCTATAATCCCCCTCGACCCCCTCCCCCCCCCCCCAAAAAAAAAGAAGGATATGACATCGCTTTGCACTAGATTTGTAAGAAACTGTTTATGATAATTATTATTAGCTTATCTTGCTCACATTAATCTTCATAATGTTTACCTCTGCAAGGTTGGTAAGAAACAAAACAGAGTTGTGTGATAAAAGCACCAATAAGCTGGTAGAAGACTTTGTAAGTGAGGAAATTACAAGTTTACATTGTATGTGTAAAAATATGATCAAAAGCTGTGAGTATGTTGCATGAAAAACTTCTACCATTTGACAGACCAACAGACAGACCGACAGACTGATAAACGTACAGACCGACAGATAAACGGATCGAAAGATTGACAAACATACAGACCGACAGACTGACAAACAGACAGTCAGTCAGACAGATAGAGAGATAGATAAATAGATTTATAGAATTATTTTTAAAAAATTATATAATACTATTAAATGATTCGCTCTGTATAGCTAATTTCTATTTCGTGATAAAATTTTTCAGTTAAATGGCCGCTGGGAATGACCATTGGTGTTAGTATTGGCTGTTTCGTTGTTCTGGTTACAATCTTCGGTCTAGTATTCTTTTGCTACAGACGAAGACAGAAGAAGAAAACGTACGTCAGTGTCATTTTTTTCTTATTTTTTTTTTCGTTAGGTTACTTTACTTTACGTAGGTGGGATGGAAGGCCGTGTGGTGTTGATGCTCGACTGTCGACCTGAGAGTTCAGGGTTCGAACCTCGGTGAGAACCATAGAAGCTTTCCCCACAAGTCCACCCAAAATATTTGCATGTATGCGGAAATACTTCTTCTCCTTCTTCCTTTGGCTCTACAGCCCATTTAGGGCCCTGGCCTGCCATACTACACTTCTCCACTTTTCCCGATCCATGGTCTTCTTCCTCCACTCTCTCACTCCTATGGCTTTAAGGTCTTTCTCCACTTCCTCCAACCATCTGCTTCTTGGCCTGCCTTTAGGCCTTTTCTCATTAGGTGTTGTCTTATAAATCGTTTTTGGACCTCTGTTGTTTTCCATTCTTTCTATGTGCCCTACCCACCTTAATCTATTCATTTTAATTTCAGCTGTTATATTTGGTTCTTCATACAGTTCGTACAGCTCTGAATTGGTTCTACTTTTCCACTCGTTATTGTCCTTTACTGGCCCATATATTTTCCTAAATATTTTCCTTTCCCAAGTGTTTAGCATATTTTCTGCTTGTTTGCTGATGGTCCATGTTTCGCTACCATATGTTACTGCTGGCCGGATCATTGTCTTGTATATGGTTTTTTTTACTTTTTCTGGAGATATGTCTGTTTTTCAGTATTTTATGCAGTGTATAATATATTCTGTTCCCTACTTCTATTCTGTTTTTTATCTCTATCATTATATCGTTTTTCTCACTTATGGTTGATCCCAGGTATTTAAAGTTTTCTACTCTTTCAAATGCTCTATCACTGATTTTGAAAAATTTTTCTCTTCCTTCTTTTTCATTTCTTTGTAACAGCATATATTGAGTCTTTGTTTCGTTTACTGTTAAACCTGCTTTCTGAGCTGCTGTTTCTAATTCTATGTATGCTTTTGCTATATCCTTGCTTTGCTTTCCTATCAATGTTATGTCATCAGCATATGCAAGGTATTGGATGGGTTCTGTAAATGTTGTTCCTGTTTTCATAGACTTTGTTTTTTCACTTCTGAGGTAGTGTGTTATAGTTCCTCGCTTATCCAACTGTACGTTTCTTATGACTTTTTCTAGGGTTAAGTTGAAAAGTATGCACGAAAGGGAGTCTCCTTGTCTAAGTCCTTGGTTTACTTTAAATTCTCTTGAGCTTTCCCCTTGGATTTTCACTTTGCTTCTTGAGTTGTTTAATGTCATACGTACTAGTCTAATGAGCTTGTTGGGGATACACAACTCCTGCAATGTTTTGTAAAGATAATTTCTATTGATGCTGTCATATGCCATCTTGAAATCTATGTACAGCTGATGTAGGTTTATATTATGCTCATAACATTTTTCTAGAGTGTTTCGAAGGGAAAAGATGTGGTCTGTGGTTGCTCTGCTAGGCCTGAAACCACATTGATAGTCACCTAATACTGTTTCACTGAAATTCCCTATTCTGCAGGCTATTATTTTGTTAGTATTTTATAAACAGTGTTGAGAAGTGAGATTCCTATGTAGTTGTTGCAGTTAAGTTTCGAACCTTTCTTGTGTAGCGGAACTATTAAGGCTGTTTCCCATTCTGTTGGCATTATCTCTTCTTTCCATATTTTATTGACCATCCTGTGTATTTCTAAGTGTAGTGTGCATCCTCCATATTTGAGTAACTCAGCATTTATGTTATCTTCTCCTGGTGCTTTATTGTTTTTGGTCTTTTTAATAATATTATTTATTTCTTCTATGGTTGGTTCTTCTATTTCTGCCCCATCGTCCTCTGCAATGTCTGGTACATCATTTTCGCTGTCAGTTTTAATGTTCAGCATTTTTTCAAAATATTCCGCCCACCTTTCTAGAACCATTTCATTTTCTATAAGCAGGTCGCCTGATTTGTTAAGACACATGTGAGATCTTGCTTGGAAGCCGTTACTTTCCTCTTTGATGGCCATGTACATTTTTCTTGTTTCTTTTTCTTTTGAGTATTCCTCTAGTTTTACTAGTTTTCCCTTTTCCCATTCACGTTTTTTCTTTCTGCATATTTTAGTGGCCTTCCTTCTAGCCTCAGTGTATGCGTGAGTTGACTTTCTTGTTGCTTTTTGTAGCATTATTATCCTCAATTTGTTTCGTTCTTCCACTTCTTTTTTGCATTCATCGTCATACCATTCAGCTCTTTTCTTCTTTTGCTTGTACCCTATGACACTTTCCGCTGTGTTTTTTATGGTTTGTTTAATCTTTTCCCAGTGGCTATTTAGATTTTCAGTATTATCTATATCTAGTGCTTCTAGTTTGCTTTTAATTTCTTGTGCATATTTTTCTTTTGTTTGTGGCTCTTTTATTAGTTTTTCACAGTCAAATTGGTTTGTTATCTTTGCTTTTGTGTTGTGAAAGATACTTATTTTTTGTCTATACTTTATTTTGACTAACATGTGGTCTGTGTCGGCATCTGCTCCTCTGAAGCTTCTGACATCTTGAATATCTGAACCATGTCGCCTGTCTATTAGCACATGATCTATTTGATTTCTTGTCACCCCATCTGGTGACCTCCATGTTTCTTTGTGTATTCTTTTGTGTGGAAACTTAGTGCTACTAATGGTCATGCCTTTGCCAGATGCAAAATCAATCAGACGCGTTCCATTATCGTTGCTTTCTTCATGTAGACTGTAGCTTCCAATTGTCGGTCTGTATATTGTTTCTTTGCCAATCTTAGCGTTGAAGTCTCCTAACACTAATTTGATATCATGTCTAGGTGCTTCTTCATATAACCTTTCTAGGGCATCATAGAATTCCTCTTTGGTATTCCCTTCTGAATCTTCAGTGGGTGCATGGGCACATATTAGGGTCATATTGAACATTTTGCCACGAATCCTGAGGCTGCACAATCTTTCATTGGTTGGTTTAAAGCCAATTATTTGATTGAGGATGTTTTTCCTGACGGCAAAACCTGTTCCTAATGTATTTGTGGTGTTTCCACTATAAAAGATTGTATACTCTGTTGTTTTTAGTATGTCTGAATTTTTCCATCTGATTTCTTGGAGTGCTGCTATTTTTATTTTGTATTTTCTAAGCTGTTCAGTAAGGCGGGTTAGGGCTCCTGCTCTGTATAGGCTTAACACGTTCCAAGTCGCTAGCCAGTAATCATGTCCGTGATCATGCGAAGGTCGGTTTTCATTTGAATCAGTCCGGTTTTTGAATTGTTGATTGGCTTTCGTAACTAGTGTTTTTTTTACATGACTGGGTAGTTAGCCCTGTGCACAACCACTAGGGTGTTGCCCTTCACAGCCTTGTGGGTAGCTGCCTTTTTTTAAGGTTAGGTCCCTTAGCCTTTGTGGATCCCTCCACTAACTACAAGGCAGTAGTTGCCTGCTTTGGTCCGCCCCGAGAATTGTATTTCATCGGCACTCACCATATCTGGCGACCTTTCCCCTATCCGCCACCTGGGGAGGCGCCCGATGGGAGTTCGGCCTCTCCACACGAGATGCGGAAATACACTAATCTTTTATTGTGATTTTTATTTAGAAAAAAAAAATAATAATCTTGGGGTAAACATTTCTATTTGAATAACTTCATGTGAAAAAAATTACTGTAATTGATTTGACATGCTACTGCAGATCAACTTGACAATAATATGAAAATATGGGGCCCCCGGGCAGCTGCCAAAATCAATTTATTTAAGATTTTGGAAAGCGTCGGACCCCCCCCCCCGCCCCCTCAAAGACCCAGGGTCATTGACAAGTGTCCAGGGTCCAGGGTGCCTCCATATCGCGGGCGACCATGAATGCAGACTTGTAGCACTCAATAAACTGCACTGTTTATTCTTTAATTCTTGATTAGGTGTGTGTGTGTGTGGGGGGTCTACATTGATTTATATATTACAGCCTTTGAACAGAGGCGGTCGTAGGTTTTAGCAGGCCCTTGGAAGAGACTTTGATTATTTTAGGGATCTAGGCAAAAAGGACCTATATTGTGGCCTGGGGAGGGGGGGCATGTAAAAAAAAAAGGTTTCTTAGATTTTTTTTTTGTCAGTATACATTATAAAATAATGTTCATCAAATTAGGCTTAAACTAGTGAGTAACTAACCCTAACCCTATATGTATAGTTTTTTTCATTTTTTTTTAAAGCAAGTTAGGCCTATATCTTTCTACCCATTTTACATAAAGTTATTTACTGGCTATTATGCTGCCTTTAAAGCACTTTTACTTTTTTTAATTCTTTTTTTTTTAAATTTTAATTAAAATTTGACATGATATGTTTATATTTGTAGAAAGAAGCCAACTCAAAATGTTGTGTACGTTACTAGGGATTCAGACACTCACGTGTACCAGGAAGTCTCTGGTGAAAGGGTAAGTTGAACTTAATGGTGAGTGTAAAATTCGGTAATGTACTGTAGTCGAATTAACGGACAGCTCGAAAAATAAAAAAAAAAAGAAATCTATCAGGACCGTTGTTAGTTTGAAGGGGTCCTCGGTAAAGGTCCTTTGTTGTCTCTTTTTTTTCTCTATCTCTATTTCTCTCTCTCTCTCTCTCTCTCTATCTATCTTGCGAAATCTCACTTACTGTGCTGTGCTGGTAGCGCCTATGTTTTCCGTTGCTTCATTTGGACTGTCCCTTTTTGATCATACAATGGATCCTAAGTCGACCACACCATCTATTAATGATAACTGTCCATCAGCCATTGCGAGAATGGCACTTCCTTTGTGGTGCTTTGCATGTCGGGAATGCAAAACAGAGAGATAATTGTTTCTTTCCAACCTGTTCCGCTAGCGGTAAACCATGTTCAGTTTATGTCCATGAGAGTAGCTTATATATTTAGTTAATTACTTATTGTTTAAAATTATTGTTTCAGGTACACGCCAGTTTCCAGCAGTCTCATCCAGATAAAAATTTAGGTCGTAATAATCAATCAATGATGAGTGGAATGAAGTACAGGTACGCCCTACTCCCTCCCCCCCTCCCTGTGCTTAAATAGTCTTAGTGACGTCCGTGGCGGACTCTTTAAATGCCACCCACACCCCGTACCACATAGAACTAAAGTACCATAGATACCGCATCTGGATGGTGGCAGGGTATAGGCTGCCCGGTGTGTATGTGTGTGTGGGGGGGTATTCTTTCGCCCTTTCATGTGACGCCACTGCGCCCATCACCACTTGGCATTTACTGTATATACGAATAATTCGTCTAGCTCTGAAAATGTGATGATAGTCTCCCTTAGGAAATGATATGTAGATTACAAGAAAAATGCCGTTGGATGGCGTTGATGTACTGCGTTATTTATTTTTTCCGCTAATGATTCTTATTAAACGCTAATAAGCTAGTATACAACTGTGAAGGTCCCTATGTCCAGATCGCTGTTATTTTGATCGCATTACAAACCTGAACTTTAAGTCTTTTAGTCTCATCTGTTTGTTTGTGCCTCTTCCCCCCCCTTTTTTTTTTTTACTGTGCCAGGGGTGACGGGCAATGATGATGAAAGTAGTATTATTTCCGCCGAAAGGTGGAGTGCTGGGTACATATATAGAACCCATACCTCAAGAGACTCTTCAGGGAAAAGTTATCTAATACACAATCGTCTAGCCTGGCGTACGTACGTGTGTATAACTTCCGCGGCTAAAAATAGTCCCACTCAAGGGGAGTGAACTCTTGCTTGGCTAAAAATAGTCCTGGGAATTCCAAGTAGTGCGCAAATTATGTAAAGTTGTAAAGATTATCAAAGGGGTACCACTCAATTATAAGGAGTCACTCGCCGGTCCGGGTACCGGGCCTTTGATCTAGTCTTCTACATAATAACTTCGACACGGCTTTAGTATTTGTGCATAATCCAAAGCCCCCCCCCCCCCACTCGGTGTCATTGGGCCTAAGATTATCAGACCACAACCTTCCGGTACAATGCCTCTACTATGCACCATTGGTAGTATGAATCATACAATTGCAGCACTTTTTTCCCGCTTAACCTACCAACATTGACTTTGCTCCTCAGACCAATGCCACCGGTTCCCCAACAAGCGCCACTGATGGGATACGAGCAGCCGCCCAGATACAGCCAGTGCGACTTGGACGACGACGATGGGTACTTTAAACCCATCCCAGACCCAGTGAAAGCGACAGGTGGCAGTTGTGCCGACACTGTAGCTGGCTTTGCCCCCGTGGGTGACGGCTCGGCCGTAGCCAGCGCCTTGAACGACTCCATCGATCTAGGGGACGGCTCGGGTTCTTCTAGTGTTCCATTTGTAGAAGCGTCAACCCAGTTCAGTGCTCCACTTGGACCAGTGCCAGCCAAAAGAACCAAAAAGGAAGACAGGAAAGTGGAATCTCATTATTTCACGCTGGAAGACGGTAAGAACAAAGGAAGAGACAATGCGGAAATGATCATCGAAGGTTAATTAAATTGTGAATGTAATAATAAACTAATATTGCGAAAAAAAAAATACATTTGTGTTTGTATGAGCTTCATTTCGTGAGTTTTGCTTGTTTCGATTTAACTTATATTGCTTGTAACAGAACAAGGGCTTTATTGAACAACGTGTATTCGCTATGCTTTCAACTATTAAAAAAAAACACCTTAACAAAAGTAGCATGAATATGATGTGTCGTATATCTATTTAAATAAAAATGGCATTGCAAATAAAGCGATGTTTTTGTTATTGGCTTTAAAATGACGTTATAAAAACTGTCGACATATAGTACGTAGTGCAGTACTATTTTGTAGTTTTATAATTTTGTTTATATTAATAGCTGAAACTGAACTCATACCAGTTTGAAGTGAATTCTCCTTATACTGAGTTGACCTTAACCGCATGGTCAAGTAAGTGGGGGCCTAGGTGAATGTAATACGTGGCTATTAATCCGTTAATATAACCCTTAATGTAGGCTATATAACCCTTAATGGGGGCTATATAACCCTATATATCGCTGCCAGTGGATAGATAAATGAGCGAAATGAGTTTGTTTAATTGTTGCGATATGCATTCCATTGCATCCATAAAAGGAAAAAAATTGTATAAAAAGTGTGGCACAAATAAGCGAACGTGTTTCGAATTGGCAGCGAATACCAAAACAATTTTTTTTGTTTTCAATTCTGTATCGATAAACAACCAATGAGGGCGTGTAATCTCAATGCGTGTGAGTGAAGTCCCTTGTAATGACGAGATGAAATCTCTAAGATCCTATAAACCACTAATGGGACGGTTTTTATGGTGCCCTTCTTTAATTCCCACCAAAGCCGAAAGTGCAATAGCCATAGAAGCACCAAGGGAGACATAGCGGGGGGACTTGAGCCATGACCCGAAATATCCATTTGTCCACATCGAAGATTGATCCAGTGACCCTCAGGTCGAAAAGTCGAGCGCTTTCCCACACGACTCATCGGTCCATTCCTCAATTTCAGTGGCGCAGTGCTAAAATAGCTTTCTGGCCGCCCGAGTGTGAAATGTGTAAAAATGTCGCCCATTTAAAAAAAAAGAAAAAACCCGAACGACCTAGATACAGACCTGAATGAATTTAAATACCATAGAATAAATTTGACTTTTTTCCTTGAACTTTATATTATTTAAAAAAATATTTTTTTAGTACCATGTTAAATAAATATGTCTGATCTATGTACGTGTCTACCATTGGTTAGGTTTTGCGCGGGGTAATGACGAATACGTATATTTAATTGCGCAGATATAGGACCCGCACATGGGCGTATTCATGGGGGGGGGGCAAGGGGGGCATTTGAAAATTTAGAAAAAATGTCTTATAAGAGGGGGGCATTTGCTCCCCCCCCCTACATTTAAAAAAAATGTCATAAAGTTGTTATTTGCCCCCCCCCCTGGAAAATTTTTGCCCCCCCCCCCGGAAAAATTCCTAGCGACGCCCATGGACCCGCAGCGTCTGATGTTGCAATAAGAAAAGAGTCATCGGTTATCGGTATTGGCCCCAACTCATTAGCGCCAAATGATATATTTTACGTATAATATTATATGGTTTTCGAATGGGGTGGGGCGCTAAAAAAGGTATTGTGCCTCGGGCGCGAGTGAAGCCACTGGACCCTTGGACATGTGCAGAGGCGCAACTAGACCAAACTTTCAGGGGGGGGGGCAAAAAAATCACTTGTATAAATCACTTTTTTTTTATAAAAATGCCCCCCCCCCCTTGTTGCGCTACTGGACATGTGAGAGGGTAAGCCCACTTGTAAAATGGGCATGCTAGTTACCAACCACAAAGGCCGCCAATGTGTCTACTCCTTGAATATATATCTTAAATATGTCCCAATCAGTTCTTAAGTATTTGTAGACACAAAACAGAGATTTCAATAGATGTAACCATAGATGGATGTAACTTAAGGCGTTGAGTGAAATGTAAACTACTCAGAACAACTCTTGTCTTGACTCAGTCTTGAGTTTAACTTCTTTATAACACTCGGAAGTCGGAAAAACCGAAGAGACTGGATGAGTCGCATTATCTTTGTAAACGAGAGTCCACCAATCAAAAGGTGTCACTAATTTGACCTACTTACAACGCGGAAATACAAATTGAGGGGAAGGAAGGAGTTAAACAATGGTAAACTGCACAGCAGCACACTGACAGGTAAAACGACTGTTCCCGTAAAATGGCGTCGGTCACTATTTGATTGTACGGCACTCCTCTTCGTTTTACTATATGAATCAACACCTGAATTTTTTTTTTGATGGATTATTAGAATAATAACACAATATAACAGTTTCAATGTCTCCGGTAAGTTAAAACGTCTAGTTTTCCTTTATTATGACAAATTTACGTTCATCATATTCAAATTCAAGCATTTTTTTTATTATATTAAATCAAAACATTCAAAGCAACACCTAATTAATATTTTTAGCAATACTCAGAATACATGTACTGTGACAAGATTATTTGAAGATAAGATAGTAATTTGAAATTTACGCTTCATTGGGTTAGCCCCCATTCTTCCCCTTGTTTCTCTTGTCACTTGTGTAAATTATTTCTTTAAATTAAGTAAACAGATTAGTAGGCCTGAGACTGACTCAGTGTATAGTGACTTTGTTACGTTTTTAATCCTTCAATTACTTGTAATACTGCCATTAATTAATTAGTTAATTAAAACAAGTCTATGTGTAATTAGACTGCATGTCATGACATGACTACAGTGGTCTTAGACCTAGTAATAATATATCATTATATCTAATGTTAAAATGTGGCAACAATTTATTAATTATACTTGTAGAATATAGCCTACTTAACATGAACAACAAATGACTCAGACCAGGGGGGTCATGTTTTCTAAATTTGTTTTCCATAAACTTTAAGCCTAATTTTAATTTTACTTCTGTCAGTTGAGAGCAGATTAGAAAGAAATAATTATTTTATTAGTATTGCTTTATAAAAAAAAGAAAATTTTTTTTAGGAGTAAGCCTATCTAGTGTATGAATGGCAAATATATTGCACTGTGTACTAGAAAATGTTCGTGGCACACCAAAAAAAATAAAGAAATGTACATCAATTATGGCACTTTGGTAAAGTCCTACTTGCCATCACTGATGTAGTGTATTAATTTGTGCTTTCATGCACTTTTTAAATTGTATATTTTCCACAACACTTTTATTAGATAAGGTTTAATGTAGTTGTTTAGCCCTGACACTAACTGACAGTGAAAGAAAAAAAAACATAAATATTTAAAAAGCTAATGAATTAGTTACAATTTTATAAAGTTCCTTCAGCTTTTAAGGTCATCAGGGCAGATGAAGTTTAGGATGCATCTACTTCTTTAACCACAGCACATAAAGGGATTTTTGTGGTTTTCTCAAAGCCCTGCCACCTTGACTATTCTAACTATTGTCAGGTCCCCAATTTAAAGCTGGGTGAACTTGCGAGACTGAAATTAACTTTCACCAGGACCTGTACAAATAATACCAAATTTTACCTGAAAAAATTTCCTTGGTTCTCACTGAGGATCGCACCCAAAACTCAAGTCAACAGTCAAGCATGCTTTACATCGATTGGCCATCTGTTCACCTAAATCATTTTAGCCTATTTAATATTTATTTTTTATTTGTACACACATAAACTTGACTTAATTCCTTGAACTCCTTGTTGAGCAAAGGGCCTCTGCAATCACTCTCCATCACACTCTGTTTTGGGAGGCCTTTTTCAATTCCCCCCATGTTTGGTTGCAAATTTTCATCTCTTGTGCGCAAGACCTTTTCCAAGTCTGTAGTCGATAGGTTAATGAGTTGGTGACTCTCCATGTTTCTTCACCATATAACAGAACAGATTTGACATTGCTTTAGAAAATCCAGAGTTTATATTTGGTTGAGAGGGATGATATATTCCACACAGGCTTTAGGGAGATAAAGGCATGTCTAGCCTTGCATATTCTGGCTTTGACATCTCTGATCTGCCTATGGCAGAAACAATGCTACAGAGGTAGGTAAAGTGGTCAACTACTCTCAGATGCTCATCACCAAAGGTGATTGGTGACTTGCTTTTGCTACAAACATAAACATTGAGTCTAAATTGTCTTTCATTTGACCCAATTTCATAAGCTGATTGGTATAAAATATTCCGTTAAATTTTTACTTTTTTTTTCCTTAATAGTTTAACCATTACACTAAAGATAGTTTTATCATCTTTTTTTCCCAGAAAAATATTCTGCTTTTAATTTCAATTGTCAGTCACCAGTACTATTGTACATGGGCAACTTCGGGGCTTGATCATGACCATGGCTTTATATGTGAACCAGACGGTAAGACATTAAACTCTAAATCATAACAGCTATTACGACTTCAGCTGCTGCCAGCTAATCTTGGGATCTCTGTACCCCCCATGATCATACATACTCACCAGAGATGAGCGGACAGCGGACGCAGATCCGCAGACTTTTCCGAATCCGCGGACTGACAGCGGACGATTCGAATGGTTAAGTTGCGGACTGACGCGGATCTTCTTTAGCGTTACCATAAAAAAAATTTCAAGTCATTTAAACAGCTAAATTTCAGCTATTTGTTACAACACTTAACAGAATGAGATTAGAATCATCCAACAGTTGCCCAATACCAGCTTGTCTGATATATCTGTAAATAGATTAACTTTGTTTAGAAATTTTATTTATTATTATTCATTTTGAAACGGTGTATTTTAAAATATATACATCTGTAGATTATCAACCATCCTTACTAATGTAATAGCAGGAAATACAGAATAATCAGCAAGCCAAATGGTGTTGAGATCTGAAAATGCCCACTGTTCTGACCATGGCAAAACTTTTTTAGAAACAGATCTTCTCTTTTTCATATTTTCTGTCAACTGGTTATAAACCAGAACTTCATTGATGTTTCATATGTACTGTGTACTTAATCTTTAAAAAATATACAGAAAAGGTTAGTCCAAAAATAAAAGTAAATTATTTAAAGATAAATTTTATAATGTCTTATTGAATGGCAGCAAACACATTTATGTCCTATTGAATGTCAGTTAATGTAAATCATGCATATAAACATACAGTCCTTTATGTATATTATTCCTCATTTTATTGCCATAAATCGTTAAGTAGTATTGAGACTGGACAGTTGAGAATCTTCTGTATGTGTATTTAGATAGATCACTTTAAACTTTCTCCTGCTTATATATTATGAAAAGATTTTAAAAAAATTAATTTAATTTTGAGTAAATCTAGCTATACTTTTTCATTTAGTTTTATTACCAATGGAATATGGGTTTACACGTTTTTTTTTCACTCAATGTTCGATTTGAATTATTTCTAATTATGTAATAGAATATAAATTATTATGTTTCTTTATTATTGGCAATATTAATGTCTTTTAAATTGTTTATTCCATGAAACAACTTTAAATAAAGAAATTGTCACACCCTGTATTTCATTTTTTAGTTTTCTCTTATTGTGTTCAGTGTTAGGTTATAATATGAAATTTTAGACTGGTAACATGTAACAGAATCTTTTGTATATATATATTTTACATAGAAAAATATCAGACTTACATTGCCAGTAACCTTGAGTCTCTCAGAGAAAAATGTTCGAAGCTCACAGACTGCATTGACAGACTTTTAGCTGAAGAGAGTGCGATTGTAGTATTAAAGGGAGAGAACATCAGTCTTAATAAAACATGCGGGTAAGTACTGCACAGTATTTTTTTGGAATATCTTGGAAATTTTTCGTTTCAATAATAACAGCCCAATTCCATGATATATTGAAATATATCATTATAGCCCCTTTAAAATTGTTTTTTTTTTTACCATAGCTGTAAATGATAGCTTTGATATATAATTAGGAAGTTTATTTGAGATATATTTCCCAGACATCATCTATAATTATGGCACTATCAGTTTTCACTATTTCAATGTAGAAATGTTTCTTCTTCTATTGACTCTATTGTCCATGTAGGCTTTACCACTCTCTCCACTTTACCCTGTTCATGTTAGTCTTTCTTCACTCTCTCACTCCTAGGACTGTTTAAACTTTCTTAATCTCATCTATTACTCCTCGCCTACATATTTCATAAAATACTCTAAAAAAAACCTAAAGTGGGCTTAGTAATAATGTTAAAATAAGGCAATAATTTTCTTATACTTTACAAATAATGACTCAGATCAGGGTCATGTTAAAAACCTAGTTTCCTTCCTTGTAGCTGACCAGGAACCGACCAGATGAGTAAATTAGTACCCGTCCCGCCAGATTCTTGTCAATCGTTCCACCATCGAATCGTAGGGTTGTTTGGTCCATGGTCCACTCTTCACCTCGTATGATGTAATTAAAGAGGGGGTTATAATAGGTGGAGGAAACCTTTTAATATTAAGGGGCAGTAGTGGGATTCAAGGGTTGAAGGAGTAAAGTGGGAATGTTTTTCCCTAAACTACTCTCACAAATCGTGACACTTAGGAAAAAAAAAATATTTTTTTGTATTTAATAGTTTGATCTACAAGCCTGAGGGTGGTAACTACACCACTTTAAGAGGGAAATGCTCTGCCACTGAACGTGATGAAATTCGATCAGACCTTGAGACCAACATTAACGAACAACTTGATAACAATCGAACATGGAAACCTGTCAATATATGCCTGAAAAACAGATACGAAGAATCACAGCGAACAACTAGAGTGGAGGAAATATGCATGTTAGTATTAGATCATCTTATAATATTTTTTATTGCTGATCAGTTCTCTTATTTAAAAAAAAAATGTTCTGTTGTGTCAGCCTTTTCAGTAATTCCTGCATTACTTTTTTATACAGTTGAAAAGAATTACCTTTTTTTTTAATTTTAATGTATCTGTAAGGATAAGATGTTTATCTTTTGGATCCTATAAATGGTTCTGAATGTGCCCTTCCCCACCACAGCTCAGAGTCCAATGGCCATCAATATACCAAGGAAGACATACATAGTAATAGGTGAATAAAACAATGTTGTTCTAAATCAGATTGATCCTTTTTGAGATACTGAAGACCTGAAAACTCTTAAGAGTATCAGCTAGGATCAAACAATTTAGAGCTTCACCACACGACCACCCAAATTTTTTAGAATTACACCTGTGGTGATGAAAATGGGAGACATGAAACTGAGATTTAGTGCCTAATTATAATCGTATGGGTCCAGGGACAATAAGTCACATTGGTTGTCACCAGTACAAAAGTTTCATAATTTTAATAGTCACATTGTCAAGAGTAAATAAAAAAATATTGCATGAGTTTTGCCTAAATTCTTTTAAGACTGCTAATTTATTGTATGTATAAAAATTTGTGACTATTTTCTGTAAAATAAAGTTCAATTTATATGATTCTTTATTTTCTGTTTTCACTGAAAAGTTTGGCGAAAATAAGGAAAGAAATCTGCAATAATACAAGTACTCACAGGATATTACAGAGTTTCTTCAACTTGGAAATTCAGAATCTGCAATGTAGATGCAAATTATTGGAATCAAATAAAGGTACCGGGGTCTTTTTTAAAATTACAATTTACGGAGAAATATTGCTATAACCAAATTGACAGGAACTTGTAATTCATTTGTTATGCTGAAATATGGGAATAGGTAAAATATTTAGTAATTTTATTAAAATAGTTCAAAATAATTGTAGTTTATGTTTAACATAAATCTTTTTTAATAACATGTTTTCTATTAATGAAATTTAGCATCAAAAGTAAATATAAAATTAGGGGTTTAACACCATTTAAATTTTTTTTTGTATACCCGAGTTACTCACCGTGCATTAGAATTTCATAGGTGTATCACAAATACATGTACTGTCTAAATTATCCAATACATGTAAAATATAAAAAAAAAAAAAATTTTCCAAAGCTTAAATGTATTTTTAATTATAAAAGTTTATTCATCGCAAAATTTCAAATTACATGTAACTCTATATGTAATTAAGTACATAAAAAAAATCCTCTCATCTGTAATTTTAATGCCGTTAACTAAATAGATATTTAAATAAATGTACCATCTTTGCAAATTATGATTAGTTATTTCTCTAACCATACTTCACACACAGTATACTTCTCTGTTTAGTAAATTAACATATTTTCAGTCCTAGCTTGATGACTTATTATGCTACAATCAATTTTCTTTATTCGCCTACCCTTTCACAGTTAATGGTTTTTTTTTTACATACCGTAACTGTGTGTCACAACTTATGTAAAAAGTGAATGATTCATTTTTTGTGCATGCGTTTTTTTTTTTGTTTTTTTTTTTGCTTTTTTTTCTTCACAATATACTGTACAAAAGATGCTTTCCCCACCTTTTATTCCCCCCCCCCCTCCTGTAAGCTGCCGATCAGTTCCACACTATCAGCATTTAAATTTATTTTTTCCCCCTGTTTGAGCTTATATTGACCTCTTGGCTGGATTAAAAAAAATTGTTTGTCCTATCGCGTGAACTAAATAACTTGCATGAAATCTGCCTGTCATTATCAACCCTGTTCATTATCTATTTTTTTGCATGATGAACTCAAGTAGACTTTAAAAAATAATTCTAATTCGGGAAAAAATATTGGGAAAAGGCTTATTTTCTTCGCAATACTGAAAGCTTGAAATTTGTTGCAATTTTTTTTAACAGATGTTATATAAGCGAATCCCCTGCACTGGTGTTCCTATTAATGACTTTTCTTTGTATCTTTTAAAATTGAGGAATCACTTAACCCTTTAGATCTTGAGCTCCCTTACTAAAAGATAACTGTTAAATTATCAGGTTCTTTGTTTTAATTTTTTTTTAAAAAAGCTGTACACAATACAACTTGGTAGCCATTACAAACAAATCAAGAGTATAATTAACATGTTTATTAATAACTGAAATCCAAACAGACTGTCTTATTTCATTCAACTTTCCTTTAATTCATCATCTGATTATTTTCCATAAAAATGCAAATTAAAATCTTTTTAAAACCTTATCAATGCCACATAAATGTTCATTTGAACCTTTATCTTCAAGTTATTTAATTAAATACTTGTGAAATTTCATCCATTTTATCCAAAACATCTAACAATTACATACCTATTTTTAAACTGTAAACACCCCAAAATAGAACATTTTCCGCTCTTTAAGATAGGTAAATTTTCATTGCTAAATATAGTTTACAGAAAATACGGCATCAAAAATAGCTTAATGGGTTAAAATAAAGAAGCGGTCTGCGCCTACAGGATGTTAACGATCCAAGCAATAAACGGTTACTGTCATTTACAGAATTATTGGCAAGAGATTTTAATAATAGCATCTTTCTCAAAAGTTTCACTGTTTTAAAAGATTATAACAAAATTGCAGTAAGATTTTCAAAATATTAATTTTTCTTGATTTAAAATATTTTTTTTTCACAGAGTCTGACTCCTCCTCAGATGTGATGCCTGTAGGCGGTATTGTTGGAATTGGAATAGGGTGTTTCGTTGTTGTTGTAGCCATTTTCTCCATAATCTTATTTTGCTTCAGACGCAAACATAAAATGAAAAGGTATATTTTTGGTTCCTCATTTCTTGCTTGAAGTTATAAGGTAAATGCAGTGATAAATAGGAGACTTATTAGGATTATTTATCTGTCACATGATCTCATTGGTGTAATGGGCTGGAAGGGCACACTTAGCACTAAAAATGTGCCAAAATGCTTATGTGTTTAGTGTTGGTGTGTATTAACCCAACATGGCCTGATCTAACAAAAAAAGGTTTCACATGAAAATATTTTTAGGGGGTGGTAAATAAAGTGCCATTTATGAATCTTAATGCATGATTCTCTAGAACAGTGCTTCTCAAAGTGGTGGGCCTTGGCCCCCTACGGGGCCGTGGACTGTCCGGAGGGGGGCCATGGAATTTCGAAAAATGTGACGCATAAAATATAATTAACCTAATGTATTGTATGTAAATAGTATTAATATATGTTTAAAATAAAATCTAGTTTATTTTATATGCTGCATCCTTTCACTCTTTCATTGTTAACATTAGAAAAATCATGTATTGACTAGTAAAAGTTTGCATATAGAAGTTTATAATTTTGAATTTAAGCAATCTAAACCAAAAAAAAAATATAGGGGGGCCGCGACATATTGATTGGCGTTCTAAGGGGGGCCGTGACTTCAAAAAGTTTGAGAAGCACTGCTCTAGAACAGGGGTGGGCAAACTTTTTCTACGGAGGGCCACTTTAAAAACATATTTGTTATTGGCGGGCTGCATATATATTTTGTCTACTTCAATTACAATTTACAACGTAAGAAAATATGAACGAATGATAACTATATATTTTTCATTTTATTTCACATTTACACTCTATTACACATACACATTACATTTTAAAAATATGAACTAAATCAGTTCTGTGCTAATTTGGTAATAAGACTGTACTATTCATAATAATTGAACTAAAGTTTATTGTTACCTGTCATAATAATTATTAAGACAAAGGAACTTAATTTACAAACAAGCTGACCAAAGACTACACTTATAATTAATGAGAAGTATGTAACTGTTCACAATTTGGTAGAATGTTTGTGAACTGTGGAACCAGTTTACTGTTTGTGAATCACTTGACAGCATGTAAATTTCAGTCAGTTAACATCGATCTGTTCTTAGGATTGTTTATTTTCATACAAGGAAAGCATTGCTCATAAAAGTATGTGGACCCAAATAGTGACAAAAGCTTGGCAGCAAAGTTTTTTTAGTTTTGGAAATGCCACTGCTAGCAAACGTGCTGAAAAATCCAGAAAAAGAACTGACTTGAGCTTCTCCTTCAGCTCATAATCTGCTTGTAGGTCACGCAGCTCTAACTAATGCTCTCGAGCCATAAAACCAATTTAATATCCCTAGATTCGAATCAAGTAGTCAGAATATAATTTTTAAAATACAGCAAAAACTCCAAACAAAGAAAATTACCATCGACAGAAAATCGCAACATGCATACAGGCTGCATAAGATACTCTGCCAGGCTATAGTTTGCCCACCCCTGATCTAGAATAAAAGCAGGGCTTCCTAAACACCTATACTCTATCTTTTTTTTTTTTTTTAGCATACCCTCTAATACCACAATTATTTTTAAATCTATTTTCAAGCTCAAATACATCAAAAAGAGAAGATAGTGTTTCCTAAATAGAAATGTTCAGAGGTGTCTAAGCTTCACTTTGCAGAACTGTGTTTATGCTGTGGGAGATCAATAAAAAAAATCTGAAGATGTACTACATACTGCTGTTAACATTTGTTGGTGTGGTTTTTTTTTCCCACCATGTAAATAAATACCAGTTGACTTAACTGGTGCAACTGATTAAAAAAAAAATCCATGATAAAAAGACTACAGGAGTTTGATCTCACATAAACAATAGACAGTCTTCTAACTTTTTGAAGCCTATGTCTACATGCGCAATATTATTAGGTTGGTTTGAAAGAGACCACCTTTATTTGTTAAAAAATTTAGGGCATTCACCTTCTAGACCTGTGACCAGAGTTCAGTTCCCTGCAGACATGATAATTTTTCTGGTCAGGCAGAAGCTGGACCTATGAAAAGTTTAACAAGGACTTATGTTTATTTTTTTTTTAATCTTTGCACAGTGTACAGTTGTTATATACATATAGATGCCCAAAACTTAAAGTACATATAGATGCCAATAACTTTAAGTGACTTATTGAAATAACAACCCAGAACTTTCAGTATCAATAATTTTTATTGTTTACGAATTATTTAAACCAAAAAGTTGTTTTTGAAATTAAAAGACTTTATACATTTTTGAAATCAAAATTCAAGTTTACGATATATATTCCTTTATTTTTAGATACAGATATTTATTTATGGCTTTTTTTTGTGTATTACTATGTGTATTCCAATGATTTACATATTTCATTGCCTATTAAAGCAGTAATTTTTTTAAACACATTGACAGCCTTTAAGCAGGGTATGCCTGTATTTAACAATAAATAACACAGTATGGAACAGAGTGAAAAGTCTTTTAAATTGGTTTTCTAATTTTCTTAACGTAAAAATTTTAGCGAACTATTCATGCACTATTGAAGACCATGATTTTTTTATTGTTCCTTTCATTGCAGCAAGCAAAATAATCCAAATGTTATCTACATGCCTGCTCCTGGCTCAGATTCAGCAGTTTATCAAGAGCTTTATGATGACAGAGTGAGTACTGAGAAGTCCATGTAGACACTTATTTTTGTGAACATTTTGATATAAAAAAATATGAAATTTGATTTTATTGCATAAGTAGCAGAATTTTAAAAAGTTTATAAGCACTATATATGACAATATTTGCTTTTTAATTGATAAAATTTTCCTGTAATCATTTATTTTTAAAAATTCCTATTTTAATGTAAAATACACAATAGTTAATTATTTTTGTGCTAGAATTTGTTAAATCCCTCCTTAAGGTAACTTCGCTGAAAAGGACTTACTTTTTATAAAAAAAAAAACATTAAAAATAATTAATGACATTACAGGCCTAATATATTACTTAGAAATTTACTATATTACCAGCATGTGCGTTATATATATATATATATATATATATATTTGTCACAAATAACATAATAAATTTTTTAAAATTTCTTAAACATTTTTGTACTAATAAATTTATATGCTTAAAAAATAATAATATCTACATCCAAGAAAAAAAAAACATTTTAAATTTATTTCAGAACTACAAAGGTTTTTCACAATCACAGCCCCCATCACTTCCTTCAAGATATGTACAACATTCGTCAATTACTCAAGATGATTCAGGGTATCTAGAGCCTGTTATGGCTGGAATGAAATACAGGTAAACACTTAAATGCTTAAATATTTTTATTCCTCTATTGTGCGGACGTTTGGTTGTGCAATCTGATGTTAAATGCTTGTAATAACAGTTTCTAAATTGCTCTTGCTGATGTTACCATTAATTTCTACTGAGTCATAAAATTAATTAGTTAGCACTATGCCCAGTCAGTAGGAATATCGCCCAAAAAGATCATCCATTTTGGTTATTTACTGAATAACTTTAAAATTATATTTAACTAAAAAAATAATTCATTGTACTATAAAACAATGCAAAACTTTTTAAAACTCTCAATGCCAGTGCCCCTGTATAGCATTGATTTTATTCAGCAAATTACTAGTTAATATGTGAGCCATCAGTGACACCAGTCCCAATACACAATAGACTTGTCGATTTTGTGCAAGGAGAAAAGAACTGTTATATTTCTTGGGAAAGTTTGATTGATATAAAAAATGAATTGCACCGATCTGAAATGATTAAAAAAATCTCTAATCCATTGCTTGCACAGTCATCTTCCTTGAAAAATATGAGCCACCCCCTCCAATGGTGTTAACCAGTGCCTTCAGATGCTAAAACAAATATGTATATTATTTGGTTTTCTATTTTTTTTAAACTGTTGTTGTCGTTTTTACCTAGTTTCTGTTCCTTACATAGTGAGTATATTTTACTCTATGTTGAAAAAAAAAGTTCCAAGGGTAAAAAACCTATTCAAAATATATATTTTTCTTTTTCAAAGTAATAAAGCTACCACATTTCTTAACGTATTTTTTAAAAGATGTGTCTTAAAAAGTTTAAGGTTGGAACACCTTGAAAGAAACTATTTAGTCATAGGAATTATAGAATTTTGCAAAACAATTTAGTTGACACGATCCCTCATTCTTTTAGAAAATTTTAACTTTACTGTGTGATGGAGTGATGTTTGCTTGAAAATTTTGCTTTTTCCAAAGACACCCAAAAAGCCACAAAATTCACTACAGAATGTTAAATAATGCAGTTCAAGGGTGGAATAGATAACTAACAGTAAAAATGTCTGGGTCATGTGCTAGTCACACATTCCCTCAATAGTATAGGACAAGGAGAAAGAGATCTTTAGTAGAAGAATTTCTTTAGCTAGGGTAAGAAGCCCTTGATATCAGAATTTTGAAAGTCATTATTTTGAAACTTTCACTAAAAAAGTTTTTCAAGAAAAATGTCCTATTTGACCTCATATATCTCCCTTAATTGTCAAAATTTTTTTTTTCAAAATATTGAATAGCTCTTGGTTTTCTTTTATGTAAAAATTGCTGATTTAAATGTTAGATGATGAAGTTAAGTATGTACCACCAAAATTATGTTTATTCCATTATAAAATGTTTACTGCCACAGAAATAAAGACCTGTATGAGTAAATTAAGTTTCCTTTATAAAGACAATGGGATTGATATAAAGTAGAGTTCACTTGTTTCTGTAGCTACGGATATTCTGCATGACTAGCACAATGCCTTTTGTCTTTACTTTCCCCAACCAATGTTATGTGCCCAATTAAGTGTTTCATTAAAATAGTAATCGAATGGTTAATCAAGGATCTTGACAATAATCCTGTTTTTTTTTTTTTATTAAAATGTAACTCATATACTTTGATTTCATTGTCCAGACCAATGCCACCTATCCCTGGCCAGGCTTCAAACCCTGGTTATGAAAGTCCTCCTCGTTACAGTCAGTATGAAAGGGAATCTGCCGCTGTTGAAGAAGATGCAGAAAATGGTTACTTTAAACCTCTTCCGAATGAGACCGAAGGCACTGGAGATGTTCAAGCCGCCATCACTGCTACCATGCAAGAAAGCAATGGATATGAAGAGGTCAGTGGTTCCAGGACCAGTATTCCATTGGAAGATGCACCCGTACCAACTAATCCTGTTCCAGCAAAGAGAAGCAAAATAGAAAAGCCCCAGGAGGATTCTCATTATTATGTCCTTGAGAGTGGGGCCACTAGGGATGAAAGGAATACAGTGTAATGATAGACTAGCAATAATTAAAGGGTATTTCAAGATAATTAACCTTAACGGCTGTAGATTGCAATTTTTTGCTTTTTTATGTAATATTACAGATATTGAAAGATGTTGACATATATCAATAGGTGTTTTAATGAATTGAGTAATTGTCAAAGAAAAGGTATCATATTTCAGGTCTTTGATTTCTTTTCTCCTTTAAGTCATTTTTAAAAGAAATTTTATTTTTGATTACCATTCATGCTAAAAATATTGAAGATGAAGTTTCAGAGAATATTGTCAACAATATCTAACTCAAGATAATTGCACACTGAATAACAATGGCTTATTTGATTTCAGTTATTACCACATCTTAATAAAGTAGTTTTGATATCAGCAGTAAATACATTTGATGAATAGATCACCTTATTTTATTCAGGTTTAATATTATATAAATAAGCATTTGCTGTGTATCCTGGGATATTTACCTTCAGAATTATTGTTCATCATCTTTACTTATTAGTTTTTAATATTTTATTTGAATTTAAAGTGTTTTCATTATAATTGATAATTTTATTAATGAATTAAGTCATGTAAATATACCAAGTTAGGAAAATTTTAATTGGGAATATACACAGGCCTATTTAAGGGATGCGAGTTCCTCTGGTAGAGTGATTGTCTAATAGATGAGTGTAAGTCTTGTTATTTTTTTATATTTCTATTAAATAGAGTGAGTTCTTCTCGTAAGTGAATGCTATTGATTAATACATGTATATAGATGTCAAATGATATGTCATGTTTAAACAGAGTTGTGATTTTTATTCATGTATCAAAATGTTTTTATGCATTTAAAAATCTAACTGTTTTTTTTTATATCTTTTGTATTTTAGCCTTGAGTGGTTCTTGAAATAATATTTATTGTATTAATCTTCTGCTGTTCACATTTTATGCAAGCTTGTACATAAAATATTATTCAATCTGTATTCAGTGCATACTTTTTACATCAGGTCATACATTTCTCTAATTGCAAGAGAATCCAATGATTTACTATTTTTTTATACTTAATTTCACACTCACGTGTACATAATATATTTTTACAGTTAATACATTCTTATAAATGTGTTTCTAGTTTTAAATATGTTGTCAAATTTCACAATCATTTTTAAGTAATATATTTTTATAAAAAATACATTCCCATAAATGTTGTGTAAACTTTCAATTATTAAAAGACATTTATTTTTACTTAAATAAAAGAAAGATTCTGCTGACTTGTATATTGTGTGAAAATTTCACATTCCACTTTAAATAATATATGCATACAACAAATACATTCCTGAAATTGTTTTGTGAATTTTTCAAAGAAATATTTTTTTAACTTACCTTTTACAAAGTAATATTCTAATGACAAATTTTTTTGTTTCTAAATAAATATCTTCTATAAAAGAAATTATTAAATTTTGTGTGTTAATGTTCTTCTCATCTGTAGGCTTACAGATTAAATCTGCACAATAAAGTTAAGTGGGTCTTCAGAATATAATGTAATATATGCATACTTTTAAAAAAATCATTTTCAGCCTAAAAAAGAAATGAAATGTGGATGATGCAATTTTTAGTGTGTAACTTAACAGTAAAGTTTGGATTTGTATCATCAAGATTTCTCAGAAAAATAAAATCCCATTAAATTTTATGATTATTTGTTTTATTTACTTTTTTTTAGTATGGTATTCAATTTGAAAAGTATTACTCATTGCAAAATTTGTAGTTAGACACTTCTCACCTCTGTGTGACTCATGGAAACTGGTTTCAAGCCCGATTGGGTGAGATGCAGGCTATAAATTTTAGCAACATTAACATCTACAAACTCCTTGTCATTTCCATCACACAATGATTTTAGTAGCCTTGGCTGTCCAAATAGCAGTGATACAGAATGGTGGATATACATCTCATCCTTACTGGAATTAATTATAAACTTAAATTTTGGTTTCATAAATTTGCAGGAAAATAATGATTATTTTGACTTCTAGAAGTCAACAATTATTTCATTTTTTGTATCATCAATACAGGGACTACTTTTTGTTTTAGAACCTTGTTGAGGAAAGGTGTTAAGTACTCAATAAATGAATGCTTGAGTTAACACAGTTTTTAAATAATGAAACCATTTTGTTGTGACTTTTAACTATTTTATTGTGCTTATAAAAATTTTACCCTACACATTTTTGTGACACTTATTCTGTTTTCCACTGTTACATTTCTGTCAAATAGTACTTCTGAATTCGGACATCTAAACTAAAGACTGTAAACAGTAAAGTAAAACAATATTTTGAAGAACCACAAATCTATTTCCAGTTTGATTTTGAGCACCACACTGATATTAACTAAGTCATATTAGACCTACTTTACCTAGCTAGACTAAACTCTAAAGCATGATAAAGGCTACTTATAACATGGTATAAAATCCGAAGCGGGCTACATTACATACACCCATCGAACGATGCTGAATTTGGAGTAGGTCTTACAAGGGCCTGTCTTCTTGTCGGCTTTGGTTGGGCTTATACAAAGATTGTATGATGTTTCTGTTTATTTCTAAAATGTGTTTCCAAGGAAGTGACGACAGGTTCAGGGCCGCTCAGATCAAAGACACGCGATATGGATATTTTTAGAATATCACGTGATCGGCTATTATTTACTGTTTGCGGGTTTGAATACTGCATCCTGGTGAGGTAAGACTGTAAAAAAAATGTTAAATTATTAAATACTATTTTGAAAATAAGACCAATTGATGGAATATGACAATATATCATTCTACATTTCAAATACATCGGCTATTACAACACGAAGTCAATTCTTTTTAGACTAGTAAGTTAGACTTGCTGTCTAAATTATATTGATTAGGCTTGAATCCTTGGGCTTGAATGGTTTGATCAGGCTAGCTTTCATACGATTTCAAGAGAAGTCGAATTTCAAGATGATTTTTTTGCAAAAAAAATGAAAATAATTAATTTCAATTGCTTTACGAGTTATTTCTTTCAAGATGAGCATAATGTCTTTGTAATTTTATACTTGATATACGAGTTAGGTCATAGAATAAGAGTTGAGTTTGAGTATATTAATAATATACTATATTATATTATATAGAAGGAATAAAGTCTAACTCTAAGATAACTTTGCTAAAAGGTAAGACCAAAGTTTGTCTTTTAAAGGCTTTTTTAGAGTTACGGTAGACTGACACTTATTCTGACTTAGTACCAGTAGTATGAGTCTACTATGATCTGGTAATGTTTTTAAAGGTAAATATCAATAATATATATCAAAATAATTTTGGTCGCTATCTAGTGATTTTACCGATAGCTGCACCTTTGTAGATTGTGCTTTGCCTTCTTAAGAAGTTATATAGTGATTATAGCCTAAGCCTTAGGCTAAGGGCTTGATGATGTCTGAGGATAATGTGAATATTATCTCATGATCACTACAGCATTAATGTTTCTTTTCTCTTATGATTTAAATCTTATGCTTAGTCTGGGGGTGCTTCATTTGTATATTCAGGACTGTTCCATGCCATGATACAGAGAGGGTGATTTATCAGGTGGCTTTGTAAGTTGGCATTAGACATTTATGGGTAGACGTTTTAACGACTTGCATCAAAAAGAGAAAATCATCTGCATGCCCCTGTGAGCATATATTATTAAAAAAGTGTTTACTATTATGTTGTACTGTTGAAACTGTGTGTTAATTGTTGTTACTAAAGAAAAGATTTGGAGGGGCTGTCAAATGTGGAAAGCAGTGATAATTTAATTAAAAACAATTAGTAAAAGCACCACAGAGTAAGTCTGTAGTAGTGCAGAAGTATGTCCGAGCAATTAATCTGTTTAGCAAAAATGCCATGTTACATTTAAAAATGAAAGGAGGCAAAAGCAAGTGTCACTAGAAAGGATTCTTGTTGATGCCACAAAAAAAAGATAACTTTAAAGTCAACATATAATCATATAGCAATTCTATTAGTAACAGTGAAATTGATCCCACACAATAATACATGGTAGTTCCCACACATAAAGGCCCATGATAAGAATCGGTCATAAAAGCCTCAAAAGTCTTGTAAGATAGTCAGTTTTCTTGCCAGTTTGAGCAGTTTCCATTGGATTTTGGCTGCTTTCAAAGTAATTAGTTGAATAAAGGTTAAAAAATTATGTAGGCCTAATAATTATAGAAGAGTTTAATATTGTTTACATTTTACATAAAATTGTAGTTGCTAACCTTTTTTACTAATTGAACTTTTTAAATTAATTAAATTTAATCGATTTTAATATTTTTTAAAAATGAAATTTGAATAAAACCCAAATGGCTCTAGATTAGTGCTCATGGCATCATTCCTGTAATAATTCAATCAGCTAGACACCCTTGATTCTATGCAGGGTTGTTAACAATACTAAAAAAAAATATTGGCAATACCAATACCAATACAATTTTAAAACCAGTATTGCAATACCAGTACCAATACAATTTTAAAACCAGTATTGCAATACCAATACCAATATTTATTTATTATTGCCAATACCAATACCAATATTTGGGTCATTCGATGAATAAAACGCAAATACGTAATTCATTGCTCTATATCACTTACATCGATAAACGATAACAACATTTTTGGCTGATTTAGATGATGTATTTTTAACCAATTTTTGTTCAATATTTAACACTTGCTTCATCAGTTTCCCTCAAATCATCCAAAAGTCTTTGACAACATAATAAACTACTATTAAATAAGTTGGCATACCTTAACGTCCTTTAGCAACAAGATTTTTAATATTTATGCTGTACAAATATTGTGAATGAATGAATGAATGAAAGGATGGATGGATGGATGGATGGATGGATGGATGGATGGATGGATGGATGAAGCAAATGACTGTCATAGAAAAGCAAATGATACTTAAACAGTTAAACATCACACTATAGTAAAAGCAGTCAGACCGAGTCAGTGGATTTGCATTACATCTGGAAAACTAACGATGAATTCCAGTAGAGTTCACAGGGTAACGCCACCCTAACTGGTTACCACTTAGCCAGGCGAAGAAAAGTAACCATTTCAAAATGCGCACTGCTCAGTCGTGAACGAAGAGGGGAAAATATTCGTCCTCCTAATGCAGCGGTCGGGGAACTTTTTTTAATCATTACCCCAAAATATTGTTTGTAAGTTGATATTACCCCATAGCAAATTAAAAATATATACTTTTTACTCACAAAAGTTTCATTTTTACCCCCAAAAATTTAATTTTTACCCTATTTGGGGTAATTTACCCCAGTTCTCCCGACCGCTGTCCTAATGAAAACAGCCTTTCAACAGCAGCGCTTGAAGGGAAGTCCTGTATTCAGGTATATTTATATTTTACGGATATGTGGATAGGCATCCAATGATGCAATACTGTCTGAAGTGTCTGCCAAGTAATTATTAATTTCTTGATTCACATCAGTGATTGTGAAACGCGTCTCTTCAGATGCGAACGCTGCAAATCATCATCCATCCAGTCCAACTTGAATTTGGGATGTACAACGGATGCCAGCTGGGCATCAATGCTGTCAAACATGTTTGCAAATCTTCTATCGATGGCATTCAAAGACATGAAGCTAATGGAGAACAAACTACGAGCCGATCATTCTTTCCTTGTTCAAGAAACACTTTTAACTGAGCCTTCATCACGACAAGTGTTGGTAAAAGGAAACCAAGTCCAATGTCTTTTTTAGTTTCACCCTGCAAAATATCTAGTCCACAGCAAACAGGCTTCATAACAGCAACATACTCTTTAACAAATGTTTTCTGTACAGGCTGTAGTCTTTTGATATCAAGTTCATCCTACAAAGTTTAAATCAACAACTTCCATGTCACTTCAAGTCATTTACACAGAGAATGTTGTAATCTCTGGTGACAGCATCATACATTGAATTCCACCGGGTTTCACCAGGTGTTACCAAAAGCATACCAAGAGATCTGCCTGACAATACTTTTGCAAATAACAATAAGCACTCAAGAAAATAATTTAATGAAACCGGAGAAAAAAGCTTGGAAAGAATAGCAAATTCCATAGAAATCGATTTACTTAGAGTACTCACTAGTCAATACTCATTGCCACAGATATCATATATGATTTCTATTATTATTCATTGCTCAGTCTCATTCAAAAATTGCTTGGTAATGTCACTCGCAAGATGGCGACACCAAAGAAAAATTTATTATATTCAGCTTTATTCACAACCAATGTTGTAGAGAACTTATTGAATATTGCTTTAAGTATTGGTTAAAAATCAATACCAATATCAAAAATAAGTATTGGCAATACCAATACCAATATCAAATTTCATGAAGTATTGCAATATCGTACCAATACTTAAAAAAGTATTGGCAATACTGCCAATACCAATACAATATTGCAATATTAACAACCCTGATTCTATGTATAGATGTTTAAGAAATTTTTTACGTCAGGGGTGGGCAAACTTTTTCTACGGAGGGCCGCATTGAAAACTTGATTATTATCGGCGAGCCGCATATATATTTTGTTGACCTCAGTTACAATTTACAATGTATGATAATATGAATTAAAGAAATAACCATGTATTTGTCATTTTTTTTCACATTCACACTCTATTACACATGCGCATTACATTTTAAAAATACAAACTAAAACAGTTGCTAATTTGGTTAAAAGACTTTACTATTCATAATTATTTAAAAAAAAAGTTTATTGTTAGATGTCATAACAGTTATGAGGACGACGGAACATAATTTACATACAAGCTGACTCCAGAGCACAATTTTAATTAATAAGAAATATGTCACTGTTGGAAAATGTTCTTTAACTGTGGAACCAGTTTACTGGTTGTGATTCGCATGACTGCATTTAAATTGCATTCAGTCAACATCAATCTTTTTATTTTCATGCAAGAAAGTCCTTGTTCACAACTGTATGTGGACCCAAATAGTGACAAAAGTTTGGCAGCAAAGGTTTTTAGGTGTGGAAATGCTGCTGCTGGCAAACATCCTTAAAACTCCAGCAAAAAAAAAAAACTGACCTGAACCTTTCCTTCAGGTCAAAATCTGTTTGTAGGTCAGGCAGCTCTAACTAATATTCTGGATCCATAAAATCGATTTAATATCCCTAGACTCGATTCAAATAGTCTGAATAAAATTTTAAAAATATAGCGAAAACTCCAAACAAAGAAATTTAGCATCGACTTCGGATCGTAACATTACATGGGAATGGGCTACATCATATACTCTAGCGGGCCGTAGCTTGCCCACCCCTGTTTTACGTGATTATTATCTTTTAACTGATCAAAATTTATAATATAATACTGAATCATCTGTAAATTAAAAAGTAATTTTTGATGTGCCTAGGTCCTGCTGAACTGGAGAAACAAAACTATTTTTATATTAATAGTTTTTTCTTTAATGGTAATGGTATTTTGCTGCTGCCAGCTCAGTCTATGATTCCTGTTGATCTGTGGTAGTCATTTGTATTTTAAATTATTGTTAATATATAAAGAAAAAGTGAAGTTTAATTCAATTAAAATAAAGTAGAATGGTAGTTTTGCAAAAATTAAACGAACTATTTTGCTTAGCTAAGTAGTTTCATTTATTTTATTAAAAATAACATCTGCTGCTGACAGCAACATATCATGAAAATTGAATTAATTGCCATCCGCTCTCAGCAGCCTGTCATGCTGAATGTGCAAACAGATTAATTTCTAAATTTATAGTGGGACTGATGGCATAATAGAGAAATATTATATGAAGTGATCAAATGTAATCATTGTGTAGGACTTCTTTTACTGTTACATACTTAGTGCTTTTTGTTTATCATAATCGTTTTTGTGAGGTGTTAACTTGGCACCTATCCAGTAACACTAGTTTTTACTTTCTTTGTAAAAATTCAGACACAGCTTTGTGTTAAACAGAAACATTACTCACACTGCTACCATTTACTTGTATGATGTTTCTATCATTTTACAAACCTTAATTTTATTTAAAGAAAAAGAATTTTCTTTTTTTTAGAGCATTTTCGAAAAAAAATGCTCTATTGTCCCCGTTTTGTCTGTCTGTCTGTCTGTCATCACCCTAGATCTCAACAACCATAAGTCCTAGACCCATGACATGGCATATATCATTTTGGTAGGTCTTGGTCCTGCCAAGAAATGACTTTTTTCCATTTCGCGATCTGACCTCTGGAGGGCCGTAAAGCGGGGCTTAGTACCGTTTTTTACTATAGTAAGCTATATTAATAAAGGAGCCCGTATTCTCAGCAACTATAAGTCCATAGACCCATGATGTATATATCATTTTGTAGGTCTTGGCCTGCCATGTGTACATCAAAAGTTCATTTCGCGACAGGACCTCTGAGGGCCGGGCTTCAGGGCTCCTAAGGGGCTTATATATTATATATACACCTTGTACGCTCAATAACCCATTCATTTGGTGCGAAATACTGCAGCACGTAGTTTCACCAAGATTTATTAAGAAACTCATCAAAATGAAATAGTAAGCTTGTGTTCTGAGTTTAATTGAAAGTATCAGGAGCTATGCAACAATTGACGGAGTTTTCGGACGATTAAATGACTATAATTTCGAATGTTTTCAATTATGAGTCCTATTTCAGTAACCACAAACCACTTGTAGTTAGATTTAAGAGAAATAATTTTTGTTTTTAAATATAAGAAAACGTCTTTTTAATATCTTTTTCAGATATATGCAATTACACAATTGAATTTATAAACATTTACCAAAATTTACAAATATTTACTGAAAGATAGCATACGCACTGATACATAATACGAAAATGTTTCTAACACGTCCTGTGTCCAGAATGGAACAGGCTTAATTGCTTGTTTTGGTTTTAAGGCTACAGTCGTTTCACAATCACAACAGTTAAACACTAAATAAACAGTAAACTTTCACATAAATTTTGTCTATTT
>JAGDYQ010000044.1:2270241-2299461 GCA_021962125.1 Bulinus truncatus | reverse complement strand
GTCTATGGGAGTCTGTGGGAGTCTGTGGGAGTCTATGGGAGTATGTGGGAGTCTGTGAGAGTCTATGGGAGTATGTGGGAGCATGTGGGTCTAAGGGAGTATTGTGAGTTGTGGGAGTATGTGTGAGATGTGGGAGTTGTGTGAGTATGTTGAAGTTGTGGGGGCTATGGGAGTATGAGGGAGATGTGGGAGTCTATGGTAATATATGGGATTTGTGGAAGTATGTAGGAGTATATGGGAGTATGTAGGAGTCTATGGGAGTATATGGGAGTTGCGGGTTATAAGGGAGTATGTGGGAGCATGTGGGAGTCCATGGGAGTATATGTGAGTATGTGGGAGTTGTGGAATTCTATGGGAGTATATGGGAGTTGTTCGAGTATATGGGAGTATGTGAGAGTTGTGGGATTCTATGGGATTATATTGGAGTTGAGGGAGTCTTTGGGAGTATATAGGAGTATATGGGAGTATGTGGGAGTCTATGGGAGTATGTGGGAGTTGTGGGAGACTATGGGTGTATGTGGGAGTTGTGGGAGTCTATGGGAGTATGTGGGAGTTGTGGGAGACTATGGGAGTATGTGGGAGCATGTGGTAGTCTTTGGGAGTATGTGCGATTTGTTGGAATCTATGGGAGTATGTGGGAGTGTATTTAATATCGGTATATTGCGTAGTTAAATCTTGCATACATGACAAATACACACACACACACACACATATATAAGCTTATATCCACATGCGTGGAAAATCCCATCCCGACACTCTCGAGCAGAAATCACACATACAGTGAGGACAGTCAAAAAATTTAAAAACAGTAGATACATTCGTTATACAACATACAGTAGGTGCTGGTAATCGCAAAACATTTATAACTTATTTAATTTTTTCCCCTTATTTTGGCACTTTGACAACATTATATTAACCATCCCTACCCCCATAGACTTCTCCTTTTTTCGTCACTCTCTCCCCAGCCTTCCTGAAAAAAAAATATCTGAAAACAAGAAATCTCCGATGGTGAGCCGATACACGCGCGCGGACCACTCACGACAAACACTAAAAGGAAACAACGCCAATGATGGGGCAATTATCGTTAGCAAACAAGAGGATGTGAACTCAGAGGTCCTCGCAACGTAACTGGAGTCGCCAACATCCCCGAATTTAAACACACACACACACACACACGCACACACACACACACTGACAAAAACGAGAATTTAATCAGACATGTATAAAATGTCACACAGAAAGAAAAAAAAAACACGGACCAAATATCGTCTGCTAAAAAAAAACAAAGACCAGATATCGTCTGCTAAAAAGAAAAAAATACAGACCAGTTATCGTCTGCTAAAAAAGAAATCCCGAAGTAACAAACAGGCACGCCGAGAGGGGGGGGAGGCAGGGGGGATCATTGCCAGGGGTCCCACATCTGTATGGAAGCCCGGTCGCCCTGGCCATGTCAATTTTTTCACGACTTATTGTTTATTAAGGGGCCCGCAATGAAGTCCTGCCCTGGGGCCCGTGTTGGCTCTCAGCGCCACTGGTAACAAATACACACCCACTCAAAGTATACGCCTAAGTTCGTCTAAGTCTAATTACATTGAGTCGCGCGCTCTGTTTGGTTATTATGGGTAATATGATAAAACAAACCATTAAACTAGTAATTTACATATTTATGCACTGCCACTCATAACTATGTGCTGGACTATATGTCATGTGTCTTTTGTTATCGCCGTATATATGTGACGATATCTCTGTAGGTCTTTGCGTGATATCCCTGCGGATAAGCACACGCAGGGATCAAATTTAGAGCCCCAACCCCCATGTCCCCATCCTAGGTTGCATAAAGTAATTCCAGGGCCCGTGACAAGCTAGAGCAGCATGAGTCCCCTTCTGGACTGCCGCATCCAAAACCAAATTTTGCGACAAGGTAAATACATAAGAGTGGGACGGATGGCCGAGTGGTGTAAATACTCGACTGTCGACCTGAGAGTCCTGGGTTCGAGCCTCGGTGAAATTTGTTCCAAAGTCGTCCCACAAGTCCACCCCCAGCTTTTAATGGGTACCTGACTTAAGTTGGGGAAGTAAAGGCGGCTGGGCGTTGTGCTAACCACACAATCCCTTCATATGCCTAGGTTATAGAAACATATGGATTCTACACTTCATCTACCCCGGACTACCCCGATGGCCCTTTAGGGCTAAGGGAACTTTTTAAATAAGAATAAAGAGACGGGGCTGCTTAAAGCCCTAGACTAGACACGTGTATGGGTGCCCCCTCCCCCCCCCCCCCGATTCCCTCTCTCCAACACAAGTAACCCGCATGATAAATTTTAAACAATGACATATCAATCAATGCAGATGATGCGCAGTGAATTTCCATCCATCATTCCGTTACGGAAGTCGTATGTTTTTTTACGTCAACTGCATGTCAACTGCATGTCCCATCATGTCGGAATTGTCTTTAGAACTACCCAGTAATACAATGTTTTAGTTGTGTCCGTTTGTATGTATCTGGAGCCCAAAACAGATACTTTTAGAGATGTTGGGGGGGGGGCAGGGCATGGCAGATACTTTATGAGATGTTTAGGGACCTCCTTGGCGAATACTTTCAGAGAAGTTTGGGGCAAAAGCACCGGTTGAGACCCCCTCTTTTCATCAGATTAACTTTCACTTCTCGCGACCCATTACAGCTACAATTTTGGCTTCGAGCGACTAACCATAGGAAAGTCTTGTTATTGTTTTTTACACAACCAACCTGCAAAATTATACTGGAGATATAAGAAAGAATAAGAGCATCATTGTATATAAATATATATAAAGAGAGAGAGAGAGAGAGAGAGAGAGAAAGAGCGAGAGAAAGAGAGAGCGAGAGAGAGAGAGCGAGCGAGAGAGAGAGAGAGAGAGAGAGAAAGAGAGAGAGAGAGAGAAAGAGCGAGAGAGAGAGAGAAAGAGCAAGAGAGAGATAACGAGATAGAGAGAAAAAGAGCGAGAGAAAGAGAGAGAGCAAGTGAGAAAGAGAGAGCGAGAGAGAGAAAAGAGCGAGAGAGAAAGAGAGAGAGAAAGAGAGAGGGGGTGAGAGAGAGAAAGAGAGAGAAAGAGAGTGAAAGAGCGAGATAAAGAGAGAGAAAGAGCGAGAGAGAGAAAAAGAGAGAGAAAAAGAGCAAGAAAGAGAGAGAGAGAAAGAGAGAGAGAGAGATGGAGAGAGAAAGAGTGAGAGAGAACGAGCGAGAGAAAGAAAGAGAGGGAAAGAGAGAGAGAAAGAGAGAGAGAGAGGGAGAGAGAAAGAGTGAGAGAGAAAGAGTGAGAGAAAGAAAGAGAGAGAAAGAGAGAGAAAGAGAGTAAGAGAGAGAGAGAAAGAGAAAGAGAGAGAAAGAGTGAGAGAGAAAGAGTGAGAGAGAAAGAGAGAGAGAGAGAAAGAGAGTAAGAGAGAGAGAGAGAGAAAGAGTGAGAGAGAAAGAGAGAGATTTCACCTTTTACTTTGCAAAGTGACACATTTTTAATCTTGTTACATATAGAGAGCATAAGTTTTTCTAATTATGGGTACATTGTCCAAAGTTTAATTAAACATTTAAATCGTGTTGTGACCCTCGTGACATTAGTCCACGACAAGACCCAGCCAGACGATCGCGATCGTCACTTTGAGAATCACTGTCGTAACTATCATCCAGTTTATAAAAAAAAAATATTAAAAAAAATCTATGTATGGAACTGCATGTTTCACAGTTCCAGAGAGCTGGTGTTTGGCTTCTGTGTGAATGTTCACAACTAACGCATGTATTATTAACTTTAGCTGTAACAATTTAACTTATATTAAGTGATAGTAAGTTATTTTAAGTTATAGTAAGTTATAGTAAATTATAGTAACGTTATAATAAGTAAAACATTTCTGGTTTCGTTCTTTTAGGATTTTATCAGATTTCTAAAAAAAAAAAATTCAAAACATGTTTGATACCTTTGATAAAGATTTAAAATAAAGGCGTAATATGGTCTGGAAGCAGCACCACCACAAATTTTAGTTTCGAACCTCCGATGATAATAATTTAATTAATATACAAATATAGTTAGGCAGAGACCGATTATATTTATTATTATTTATAAGTGAATTTAATGTACTAACAAAGGTTGGCAGATTGCCTATCAACGTTATATACTAAAAATCTGGTCAGATTGTTAGATTACAACTGTGTGCAAAAGAAACTTCTGAAAAATAAAATCCTAATAAAAAATTAATTGAGGGCCAAAACCGAGAAATGCCAATGCCCCAGCAATATATATATATATATATAAATCTGTATTTTCAACATCATGTGGCGATACACTGTACCGGACTTACGTAAGTTGAACTTTGGCCTCGGATAACCTTTACCTCCTGGTCAGCAGCATCATGCAATGAACATTGTTACATTCAGACAATGAGCGCGGGTGAATTAACTACACGCACTAAGTCGTCTGCTACTGCCCCGCCCATCTTTCTGCGGCCAGACTGCTGAGTCCATTTCAAACATCTGACCAAACCCTCTAACATATTTGTTATGGTCTTTGGCCCCATCCCCCCTTCCCCTACCCAAAAACAACTTTTCCCCCTCTCCCTTCCATTTATTAAACTAAAACAAAAACCGCTATCTTCACATTGAACAATCCCCTCACTTGTTTTAAAGTGTATTTTACTCCCTAATACCAACTGTCTAAGCAATTCTGCCCCCTCTAACCCTCCCCCACCCCATCCCACCTCCCCCCAGTAAACTACAGAAGAGAAATTTGAATCTTCCATTCATCCTTATGCAAATGTCCCCATCGAAAGAGAAATCCGCTTTGGTCAGATATTGGCCGTTTACCGTTTCAGTGACCATCTGGCATCCTGTAGAATGGGGGGGGGGGGGCGCGCAGTGAAAGGGAGGGGGCATGGGGATGGAAGGGTTGGGGTGGGTGGATGAAGTAAAGTTGGGGCGGGGGTTAGGGGGTGACAATTCTTCTGGAATAATGTAAAATCTCTGATCATGACGATAGAAGGAGTCACCATTTCCTGGAAGTCTTTTTTTTTTTCTTATCTCCCTTTTCGGATAGCCGCCCTTGTTTCAATAAAGTTTTTTCGACTAATTAGTCGATATCGATTTATAGTACTTAATATTTAATAATGGACCCTGACTAGAGTTTACGCCCCCCCTCCCCCCAAATAATGCACCAACTGATAGTATGACGTCATTTGTCTATGTTGTAATTCTAAATATAACAATACACACTCCTCCTTCCTTTCAAACCCCCAACCTCCAACCTCCAACCTGCAATCTTTCATCATCATAGAAATGGAAGTTTTTTTATTTTTTTGTTCAGGCTATTATTTGAGAGAAGGACACAGTAACCAATCCACTTAATTAAGTCCATTATGAACGAGCAGTGCAGAAAGCGTTCAGACTGTTGGCAGCTCACGTTGGCATAATAACCATCGTGTGAGTAAAAAATTAAGATTTAGCGGGATTCTCTTTCCATCCGTTTCCCTTATGTCATCCCGTCTCCTAGAACTCTCTCGTTCTCTCTCTCTCTCTCTCTCTCTCTATCTTTCTCTCTTTCTCTCTCTCTCTTTCTCTCTCTCTCTCTCTCTTAAGAAAAGAGCATCATTCCCTTTTATGGTGTAATCTAACCTCCTTACCTCCGCCTCTTCTTTTATATTTTCTTTTTTTCATCCCGCACCCCATCTCCTCAACTGTATCCTCCCCCCTCCCCCCATACGACCCTCCGCATTCGATCGTCTGTATCCATCTGTAGCTCTCTAATAATCAGTTAAGATGTCTTAAGTCTGACGATCCTGCTCTCGTCTGAACGTCAGGTTCGGCCCTGGCCCACGGAACGTGAGGTTTTGTGGAAACACCCCGCCACCCCCACCCCCACTGCCCTGGGAGCATTACGGGAGGATTTTTACAAATAAAACTCAATGAATTCCGGTCCGCATTCTGTTATTTTACCATCTCTTTAGTTAATTACTGAATGGATAGAATCTAAGAGAGAGAGGACGGAATTGAGGGTAAGGGGAGTAGGGGGGGGGGGAGTGAAAACGGGAGGCTTTTATAGGGTAACCGGGGAGAAAGTAGTGGATTGGATTCAACCTTCCAAGATTTACACCCAACACTGAGGTTACACACATGGTTTGGATTAGACATTGTCTTTTTTTAATACATAAAAAGTTGTACATAGAATTAATTTTTATATTAGTAAATAGCAGTTTTCTTTTTTTTAATTAAGGGGTCTCTGTAAAACTCTCATTTAATATGTTGCCTTGTTGTACATATATTTAAAACATATTTTTGATAGTAGTGAGTTCACTATTTAACTTGAAATTTATCTGTGAATGTGGTTATGATAAATTAATCCAGAAGACATATGCATTGCTAAATTTAGCACTGAATAGAGTTGACAGACAATTTATTGGCCATAGAATTTTGATGTTATAATTTTGTCCTGTCATTATTACAAGAGATAAAATCTGGCACTCGCTTTTGTTTTTTTTATTAAATTTTATATACAATATTAAAAATAGCTCGCAATAGTGAAAAAAAAAATAATTTAAAAAGAACTTTTTTAAAAGTAGACTAATGTACCAAAAAAAAATATTTCCTTTGAGTTAGATTATAAACATTGTTATAGAAATTATAATGAACACCCAAAAAACGTGATCCAATACGTATGAATTATTTCATTTATTTCTGGCGCCCTAGCTTTTATTTATTTATTTGAGTTTGTTCTGCGCACCAAATAAATTCGTACGCTTCACCGATACAACAGATGACGTCATAAGGATACTACCTACGATACTACATGGATACTATATGACAAAATACCACATGTGTATAACATGCATACAATTGTTAATGGCTGATCACCCAGCACCATGGGCATGGGCGTATTCATGGGGGGGGGGGAAGGGGGGCATTTGCCCCCCCCCCCGTACATTTTGAAAAAATGTCATATAAGAGGGGGAGGGACATTTGCTCCCCCCCCTACATTTAAAACAAATTTAATAAAGTTGTTATTTGCCGCCCCCCCCCCCTGGAAAATTTTTGCCCCCCCCCTGGAAAAATTCCTAGCGACGCCCATGACCATGGGGGGTGGTGTCGTTTCTCAAAGCAATGTGTCTCTCTACTCATTTAATGTAACGAAGCCATCTTGTACTGTTTTGGGTGACAAGCTGTGCCATCCATGCCATTTTTTTTTTCTCATTAAAATGAAAACGGTACTTTGTAATGTACGGATATCATACCATTCTAGAGAATGTAATGATGATTGCGCACCTTAATGGGCACAGGTGTGTAAAGTTCCTGTAAGTGTGAGATAAAATATCTTAGATCCTAAAAAAACCACTAATGGGAAGGTTTTCGCAGTGCCCTTCTTTCACCCCCCCCCACACCATAGCTGATAGTTCAATGGCCATGGGAATACTCCACGTGGAGACTTTAACCATGACCTGAAATATTCGTTGATCATCACCGGAGATCGAACCAGGGAACCTTCAGGTCAACAGTCGAGTGCATGACAATCCGTCCTTTTGAAAAAAAAAATGCCCCTCCCCTTCCCCCTACACGTTTCACTAATATGCGAACAGGTGATCTGTAAAATTCTGTACACGTGTACCACCGTGTGTAGAAACGACGCCAGGAATCAGATTTTGGAGTCTTAATTCTAGATTTTACAATATTTCGATTCCGATCTCTGCTAAAAGTATCGATTCTTTCGATTCCACTCTAACGTCCTATCAATCATTGTAAGGTAAATTAAAATACATATTCCGTTCATATAAAAAAATCGAATTAAAGCTCTAAGTTGTACGATGATTCACGTTTTTTTTTTCTTTTGGTCTTTAAATCTGGAATTAAACATGTTTTTTTTAATCCCCCGCGCCCCTCCTCCCCACCACCATTCCACAGCATGTACCCCCTGCCTGTGTTAAAACTAGTTGAACGAATTTCTCCCTTCAAATCCGATCAGCCCGAGTTGATGCCCTTGCCATGTCAACAACGTTTTGCTGTCTTTACATCTTCGAGCTCCGTTTTCCTTCGGTGTTCCGTGGCTTCTGGACAATTATACTTAATTTAATTTGTCGAGGCACACACAGGTTCTCCCCACCCCCGCCCCCCCAACACCCTTAAGTTTAGGGCGGGAGAAAAAAAAATATGCGGGCTGGAAAATTTTTTTCAGAAATAGAGACAAGGGGGGAATCCTTGGTTGATTTTGGTTTAGTCTTGTGGTGGTCAATCGTGCATTTTGTCTGTGTCCGAGATCTGGTTAGCCGATGATGAATGCCCCTGCGGGGGAAAATTAAGTTGATGGACGTAGAAATAAAACAAATATCTGAAAAAAAAAAAATATGGTTTGTTGTAAAGAAGAAACATTTTTGTTAAGAAGTGAGAGATGCTATCTACAAGCAGGTCAAGGGTTTGAATACACGTCACTTGGTTTGATTTACAATTTTCTTTCACGGAGATTTTTTTTTTAAATGAATTCATCTTTCAAGATGTCAACTATAACCACAAGACATCGATCGTTGCGGTCTTCTATCTTTTCTTTGAAGTTAATTTACAGACAAGTATAACTTGACAATATATTAAAATGATTGTATAGTACAGGGTTGGGGTTGGGGTGGGGGTTTCGCATTTGGTCGATAGTATGGGTACTATCGCAGTACGGGTTTGTTTTTAAATGGTCAAAAATACAAGAAATAGGCAATTTTTTATTTTTTTTTACAATTTGGCCAAAAAGCGTATTTAAATATTTGACTAAAAATTCCCATAAAAAAAACTGGCACATTGAGAGACGCACTAAACTTAAAGAAGAGCAGAGCTGCATTTTCCCCACCCCCTGGCACAGTACATAGATAAATATAAGATGGTATAGTATAATTGTGATTTATTCACATCCCCTACAAGTGTAGGACAACGGTTCACAACTCATGGTATGCCTACCCCTAAGGGGTACGGGAAAGGTTAAGCAAGGGTACGCAGGGACACTTACATTTCGTTTTAAAACAACCAAGAGTTTGAAAAAAAATAAAAAGGTCTCCAGCTTGCTGCGTGACTCGTCACCAAAATCACGTGCCGCAGTATCGCATTTGAAAGGTAAACACAATCCAGTATGAAAATAATTACATTTTTTTTCGCGAGCTTACGTGTGTGATGTACACTACGACATACTTTGGACGTGTGTGGTGTACACTGCGTCATACATTGGACGTGTGTGGTGTACACTACGACATACTTTGGACGTGTGTGGTGTACACTACGACATACTTTGGACGTGTGTGGTGTACACTGCGTCATACATTGGACGTGTGTGGTGTACACTACGACATACTTTGGACGTGTGTGGTGTACACTACGACATACTTTGGACGTGTGTGGTGTACACTACGACATACTTTGGACGTGTGTGGTGTACACTACGACATACATTGGACGTGTGTGGTGTACACTACGACATACTTTGGACGTGTGTGGTGTACACTACGACATACTTTGGACGTGTGTGGTGTACACTGCGTCATACTTTGGACGTGTGTGGTGTACACTGCGACATACTTTGGTGTACACTTAGGGTACAGTTGCAAAACAAAAGGTTGAGAACCGATGGTGTAGGTGGGGAGAGGGAGGGGGGCATAGCTTGGTGCTGAGGTTGCAAATCGCATGTTTTTAATCTTAATTTACAAATCCCTTTACACTAATGGCTCTCATACTTTAGCGGTTTCATAACTCACTTAAAAACCGTTACTGTTTTCACGACTCACCAGTAAAAAAAAAGTATAAAAGAAAAACAAAAAAAAACATAAGCTGAAATTAAATATATATATATATATATATATATATATATATATATATATATATATATATATATATATATATATACAGAGGCGCAACTAGACCAAACTTTCAGGGGGGGGGGCAAAAAAAATCACTTGTATTAAAAAATCACATTATTTATATATTTGTATTTTATTATAAACAAATTTTGGTCTAATCTTTTAATTTCTTTTATTTCGGAGGGGGGCAAATGCCCCCAATGCCCCCCCCCCAGTTGCGCCACTGTTTATATACATTCTCGATTAATTGGCGAATCATATTTTGAGAACTGCTGCTTACGGCAAAACTCTGCGTTTAATTTACATTTTATTATCAACCATTAGGGGAAACAATTTTTATGGCGCCCGATGACAGAGACGCCCTTCAGATGAAAAATAATTTTCCAAAAGCCACGGCGAATTTTGAAAATATTCTTGTCATATTTCTTTTTACACCGTTCTTTTTTTATTTTTGGACAGCCATGCTAGTAATTTACGCCATGTTTATAAGTAAAAGTAAAGTTCTCTTGCCCTAACGGGCCATCGGGGAAGATAAAGTGTAGAATTCATCTGTTTCTATAACATCTGCATATGAAGGGATTGTGTGGTTAGCACAACGCCCAGCCGCCTTCACTTCACCAACTTAAAGTCAGGTACCCATTTAAAGCTGGGGGTGGACTTGTGGGATGATCTTTGCACCCAATGTCACCTGGAAAAATTCCATGGGCCTCACCGAGGATCGAACCCAGGACTCTCTGGTCGACAGTCAAGTATCTCCACCACTCTGCCATCCATCCGTCCCATGTTTATAAGACGGAACATTTAACTTCGCTGGTTCAAAAGAATGGAAACAAGTATGTAATAAGGGCAATGTACTATGAGAAAAAGGAAATATATCCACCAGAGTGAACGGACTTAGAGAAATATGACGCTGTCGATCTATTCCCGTGGTTTTTAAAGTGTGGTCCGCAAGCCACTGATGGGTAGCGAGTTGATTTGAAGTGGGTCGCCAAAACCTTTTTTTTTTCAAATGATAAATGAATAGAACGTATATGCGATCAAAGTTTAATTATCTTTCCTTTCTTTTTTTAAATCTTTATTTACAGGTGGATCCCAATTAAAAAAATGAAAAGGCTTCTTAGTGGGTCACGAATCATATTATCAGAATCACTACTCTATTCTATTGTCCATTAAACTTCCCAGAACAAACACTGCCTCCATCTTGTTATCTTTGGCATTGTCGTCGGTTGTTAATATGTCCAGTATGAATGACATTATCCGAAATTAGCTCATTGAGACTGACACACACCCAGTGCCAGAAACAGCCACGTCTGTCCAGCTCTTCAGAAGGCACCCATCCATTTAATGCCCCGACATTTAAAAAAAAAACGTTAACAAATCGAACCGAAGCAAGCGAAAACAAAATTTAAAAACATAGAAAAATATAAAAAAAAGGCGGGAATTTGCTTCTTAAAGAGATTAGAATGTTGTTTTTTGTTTCTTTTGTGTAAAAATTTAAATTTTTATGAATCGCTGGTGTCCACTTAAGGGGAAGTTTCAAGAGAGTATCTTCCCTCCCCCCCCCACCCCCTTATCTCATTGTCACAAATGTGACGATTGTGACAACTGCAGAGATTGAGATTTGTCACAGCAACGAACATCAGCGGTGAGACAATTGTCACAAACACAAGCAAAAGCAAAAGCTAAAGCAGTGGTAGTGGTGGGGGGGAGGAGGTATGTGGGGTGGAGGGGAGAGGCGCAGCATCATTTCTCACTGGGTGACGATCTGGCCACACGGACGGGCAGACGGGTCGGATTAGTCCGGCACATAAATCAAAAGCGAGGGGTAGGGGGGTGTGGGTGTGGGTGTGGGGGTGTGGGTGTGGGGGTGGGGGGTAGGACCATTTGTCTCTGGACCGGCCCCAGACCGGCCATCAATTGGCGATTGGAACCGTATTTAGATGGGCATTACACGCCTGAAACTTCAGCGGGAAGGAATAGGGGGTGGGGTTGGAGAATGAGGAAAAGGGGGGTAGTAGAGATGTCTGAGGTGGTAATGAAGTACCGAGATGTGTGTGGGGAGCTGTGGTCCCGTGGGTGGGGGTGGAGATGAGGAGGAGGGGGCGAGACAGAAACATACGCAAGGGACAAGACGTGAAATGAAGAAAGTGCAACTATTGTCGATGGTCTCATCTTCTCGTTTGCTGATCCCCTACCCCTCTCCCCCCCCCCCTTTACCATTCATTCCGTTTCTTCACTACACCCACACAAGATGGATAACTAAGTTGTGAAAGTTGGAAAAGGTGTGTGTGATTGGGGGGGGGGGGGGATCTGAGGGTTTAAGAAACAGGTTACACAGTGGAGGATCATGAAAATTAGAAATTGGTAATGAACATTTTTTGTATCTTTCTCTCTCTCTCTCTCCCTCTCTCTCTCTCTCAATCTCTCTTTCTCCCTCTCAATCTCTCTTTCTCTCTCTCAATCTCTCTCTCTCTCTTTCTCAATCTCTCTCTCTCTCTCAATCTCTCGTTTTCTCTCTCTCTCTCTCAATCTCTCTTTCTTTCTCAATCTCTCTTTCTCTCTCTCTCAATTTCTATTTCTATCTCTCTCAATCTCTCTCTCTCTCTCTCTCTCTCTCTTTTAACCTAAATGCATCGATTCAACTATAATCATTATTCATCTGTCTATGCTTTAGTCTTTCTTTGTCTGTCTGTCTGTCCGTCTCTCTCTCTCTCTCTCTCTGTCCGCTCTATGCCACAGCCTCTACCCCTATGTCTAAATCACGTTCCACCTCTCCCCCCTCCCCTAATTGATTATATCTCACAATCCATCTATCATTTATGTGAATGACTGGGATGAGATGGGAATCGAACCCTTTACCTACAGAAAGTTGGTCGAGTTGCAGCATGAAGATCCGGCACTCTACCAAAGCGCCCCCCCCCACTTCTTCCCAGGCAGACATCTCTTACCTTTCTTTCTATCCCACTTCCCTTTCTTTCTATCTATCCCTATTCCTTTTCTCTTTATCACACTTCCCCATTCTCTCTATCCCAATTCCCTTTTCCTATATCCCTATTCCCTTTCCCTATATATCAATCCTTTTTCCCCTCCTTATTTCAGTCTCTGTCTTTACTATCTTTAATACAGAACCTTTATTATCCCCCCACACCTCCCCTACATTTTGTTCTTCTTTAAGGGGATGGGGTTGGACGGGAATAATTAAAAATCTCCCAGAAAGCTCTAGTCTGCCAATGAGTCTTTCATATTGGTGGCTGGAACTGATACGATGAAATCTGTAGGGTCAAAAAAAAAATTTGGGAGAATCGGGAATTGCCGGTCCACTGTTCATTTAGCTCGGAATTATGCACCGGCTGAACCTTTGGGTTGTAATTCGTCTTTAATGAAGGATGACTGACATAAAGAAAAGGGGGTGGAGAAAGGGGGGTGGGGCGGTGAATAGGGAAGGGGAGAGAGAGAGAGAGAGAGAGAGAGAGAGAGAGAGAGAGAGAGAGAGAGAGCGTTAGCGTAAACGAACTCGTTAAGTTATTCAGGGCAGTGAATGTTATATCCCGGATCAAATAAATTCCTAGAAATAAGATAATAATGGTTTCCCAATTTAATTAGACCAGGGGAAGAATCAGGTCGCTGTAAACCTTTGTATACAGCTAGCCTCGCTATCAATAACAATCTTTGATCTGTATTTTTCAGCTTTGCTTTGTTTCATTATTGGCGATGTATTTGCTTGAATCTATGTTTTGAAAGTTTTTTTTTTTTAATCTCTTGGGGGGGGGGGGGGTGTCATGGCAGTCCATCCCCCCCCTAACCCCTTTTTCCCTAACCCTCGCTAACGGACAGTCAGCACTCCAGATGGCAGTGGTAGTTGCTTTCTGCAACGTCACGACAAAAGCTCGTTTGATGTCCGCCGTCAGTTGAAAGGGTTTTTCTTTTTACGTCACACTGCTCGTTGGTATTGCTAATTAATTTTAAATGAGGTACGGTAGACTCTCGCCTATCCGGCCAAATGTGTCGCCAAAAGCAGCAGGATACTGTAGAAGCCGGATAGGGTTAAGATCTCATATTAAAAATGTGCCTTTCTTTTTTTTTTTTCGGATTTAAATAATTTTTCGAAAACGACGCGACGTGAGAGCAAGTGATAAACAATTAAAAATGGCCGCGACCATAGAGTAATGGCCGTTTTCACAAGACGTTATTTGCTGTAATAATTTAACCAATTATTTGCCATGCGTTATAAAACAGCGAGATCTCGTGATTAAGTAAATTTAAAAAAAAAATAACTTTGGTGGGGTAGGGGAAGGGGGTAATATTTGTTTGCAAACTCATAATAATAATTTAATATCAGACTTATGATAGTATCGGTAGACATTTAGACAGAAAGAAGCAGAGATGGAGAGGTGATAATGGGGGATAAATTGATATATATATATATATATATATACATTGATTAATATATACATCACATGCATAGATAAATAAATAAATATATAAACAGATAGATTGATTGATTTATTGATAGACAGACATTTAGATGGATATATAATTGATTGATTGAATTAGATTGAAGACATTTTGATAGATAAATAGACGGACATACAGAAGGATAGATAGATAGATAGATAGATAGATAGATAGATAGATAGATAGATAGATAGATAGATAGATAGATAGATAGATAGATAGATAGATAGATAGATAGATAGATAGATAGATAGATAGATAGATAGATAGATAGATAGATAGATAGATAGATAGATAGATAGATAGATAGATAGATAGATACATTTGTGTTCTCAAGTCAAAGAAACGTTTTCATAAAACTCTTTCATAAAACTTTTTCGTGAACCCTTTTATAAAACTCTTTTATAAAACTCTTTCATAAAAACTTTCATAAAACTCTTTCACTAAACTCTTTCATACAACAATTTCGTGAACTCTTTTATAAAACTCTTTTATAAAACTCTTTCATAAAACTCTTTCACAAAACTCTTCCATAAAACTCTTTCGCAAAACTCTTTCACAAAACTCTTTCACAAAACTCTTTCATAAAACTCTTTCACAAAACTGTTCCATAAAACTCTTTCTCAAAACTCTTTCATAAAACTCTTTCACAAAACTCTTTCATAAAACTCTTTCATAAAAATCTTTCATAAAAATCTTTCATAAAAGTCTTTCATAAAAATCTTTCATAAAAATCTTTCACAAAACTCTTTCATAAAACTCTTTCATAAAAATCTTTCATAAAAATCTTTCATAAAAGTCTTTCGTAAACCAATAAAAAGAGATGGTCAGCCACTTGTTCCTTTAATTTTCGTCACGGGCAAAAAGTGTAACAATATGAAATTTATATCTGTTACATTTCTTTTTTTTTTGCCCCTCTAATAGCTCAATTTGACCCGCGGGTTAACGAGTATAATATCCCCGCACTGACCACACAAAGTATCCGCCTGCCTGCGCACACTGGTATATCGTCATCATCTGACCTTTGGCCTTTTTATTTCGACTCAGCGATTCCATCCAGTAACCCAGAGAGAAACGTCCGTGGACAACCTTTTGTCTCTCTCTCTCTCTCTCTCTCTCTCTCTCCATCTCTTATGGCCTTCACCGTTATTCCTAGATACACATCTCGTTATCTGTGTTACCCATTTTACTAGAATAACAGTCTCTGTTATAGTTCATATTATTTTCTTAATGGGGAGGAAACTTAAGTCTTGAGTATTAATTAATGTATTTGGTTTGTAACACTTATTATTTGTCTTTAAAATGTATAGTGAAAGTACTAAATAATTTTTGTTGTTGTTGTTGTTGTCGATGATTGTTATTGTTTTTTTTTCTGCTCAGTTTAATAAAAAAAATGAACAACAACAACAGTATCCTTTATATCAGTAAGGCCAAGTGAAGATGAATTAACCCAGTTAATTAGGAGATAGAGTACACTTAAGTCTGCTTCGACACACCCCCTCACCCCCTCCCTCACGCCCCCCCCCACCCGACCCCTGGATTACTTTCAATTGCGCAGCTAAACATTTGGAGATGGTTGAACACAGAATGGGTTCACCCATTTCTTATGGATAAGCTACCTTAGCGATCGACTAGGGCCCCATACTGTAAAAAAATGGGCCCCCTTTAAATATTGTGATCATATTTAATCTCATTCTAAGAGTACAATTGTCTCGAGGTACCCCCCCCCCGCCCCGCCCCGCCCTTCTTCTCGAACATCTCTTGAAATCTCTACCTATGACACCCCCTCACCACCCTATAAAATAAATACTTAGGAACGGGTCTCACGCAGAATGGTAGAGATGACAACCATCTATTCTAGTTATCATTAATATTTATAATTAAATTATCTGAATGCCGAAGCAAGTTTTCGATTCTGTGAAGCAAAATTTTTGCACAAAGCTTTTTATTTAACTTGAAAAATGCTTTGAGATTATTTGGGATTCGGAGGTTGTTGGACTAAACATGTGAAGGATAGAAAGTTTGTTAGAAATGTTATTGTCAGGGTTTCGATGACGAGAAGAACTAAAGACAAGAGATAAAATAAAAACTGTCAAATTTTTAGACTTGTAGAAGTTTTGTTTTTTTTATATTCAGATAGAGAGACAAAAATCAAACACGGAGAAGCAGATACCATAAAGATATCGTGTTATGCCCATAACTGGTTTTTTTTTTCCTTCTTTGTATCTCTTTTTTCTCTATTTCATTCTCTCTCTCTCTCTCTCTCTCTCTCTCTCTCTCTCTCTCTCCCTCTTTCGCCGAATGTCAGAATAGTTAATGAGACGGGTCATCCAATCTTCCCCCCCCCCCCAATTTCCATTAGTGGGGGGGTAAAAAAAAATACATAACTACACACATAGAGATGGAATCGGTCTAGAGAATACTACTTGTGGACCCCCCCACCCCCCCCCCCTCCACAATATTTCTTTGATTATACAGCTGTTATCTTACTCCTCTCTACCTCTGAAGTCATGACTTCTGTCTTCCCACTGTCATAGTTGTGATAGGAGCTGGGAAAGAAAGGAGACGGAATGATGAAAGAATAAAAAGAACAAAAAGAACGAAAAGAACAGGAATACAGTTTTATTTATTATCAGGGGAACAGAACGAAGGAACCTTATTAAAGAACATACGATACACATATTGAATGAGTCCACTTACTTGTAGGAGGTCCTATGTAAAGGAGAGCTAAGTGAGGAGGGCGCTAGTAAGAGGGAGCTAGGGAGTGCTTAGTAAGAGGGAGCTAGTAAGAGGGAGCTAGAGGGTGTTTAGTAAGAGGGAGCTAGAGGGTGCTTAGTAAGAGGGAGCTACAGGGTGCTTAGTAAGAGGGAGCTAGAGGGTGCTTAGTAAGAGGGAGCTAGAGGGTGCTTAGTAAGAGGGAGCTAGAGGGTGCTTAGTAAGAGGGAGCTAGAGGGTGCTTAGTAAGAGGGAGCTAGAGGGAGCTAGTAAGAGGGGGCTAGTAAGAGGGAGCTAGTAAGAGGGAGCTAGAGGGTGCTAGTAAGAGGGAGCTAGAGGGTGCTAGTAAGAGGGAGCTAGAGGGTGCTAGTAAGAGGGAGCTAGTAAGAGGGAGCTAGTATGAGGGAGCTAGTAAGAGGGAGCTTGAGGGTGCTAGTAAGAGGGAGCTAGAGGGCGCTAGTAAGAGGTAGCTAGAGGGTGCTATTAAGAGGGAGATAGTAAGAGGGAGCTAGAGGGTGCTAGTAAGAGGGTGCTAGAGGGAGCTAGTAAGAGGGAGCTAGTAAGAGGGAGCTAGTAAGAGGGAGCTAGTAAGAGGGAGCTAGAGGGAGCTAGTAAGAGGGTGCTAGAGGGAGCTAGTAAGAGGGAGCTAGTAAGAGAGAGCTAGTTAGAGGGAGCTAGAGGGAGCTAGTAAGAGGGAGCTACTAAGAGGGTGCTAGTAAGAGGGAGCTAGAGGGAGCTAGTAAGAGGGAGCTAGAGGGAGCTAGTAAGAGGAAGCTAGTAAGAGGGTGCTAGTAAGAGGGAGCTAGAGGGAGCTAGTAAGAGGGAGCTAGAGGGAGCTAGTAAGAGGGAGCTAGTAAGAGAGAGCTAGAGGGTGCTAGTAAGAGGGTGCTAGTAAGAGGGAGCTAGTAAGAGGGAGCTAGTAAGAGGGAGCTAGTAAGAGGGGTCAACGGGCGCTAGTAAGAGGGAGCTTGGTGGCGCTAGTAAGAGGGAGCTAGTAAGAGGGAGCTAGAGGGTGCTAGTAAGAGGGTGCTAGTAAGAGGGAGCTAGAGGGAGCTAGTAAGAGGGTGCTAGAGGGAGCTAGTAAGAGGGAACTAGTAAGAGGGAGCTAGAGGGAGCTAGTAAGAGGGTGCTAGAGGGAGCTAGTAAGAGGGAGCTAGTAAGAGGGAGCTAGAGGGAGCTAGTAAGAGGGAGCTAGTAAGAGGGTGCTAGTAAGAGGGAGCTAGTAAGAGGGTGCTAGTAAGAGGGAGCTAGTAAGAGGGAGCTAGTAAGAGGGAGCTAGTAAGAGGGAGCTAGTAAGAGGGAGCTGGAGGGTGCTAGTAAGAGGGGTCAAGGGGCGCTAGTAAGAGGGAGCTTGGTGGTGCTAGTAAGAGGGAGCTAGTAAGAGGGAGCTAGTAAGAGGGAGCTAGAGGGTGCTTAGTAAGAGGGAACTAGTAAGAGGGAGCTAGAGGGTGCTTATTAAGAGGGGGCTAGAGGGAGCTAGTAAGAGGGGGCTAGTAAGAGGGAGCTAGTAAGAGGGAGCTAGAGGGTGCTAGTAAGAGGGAGCTAGAGGGTGCTAGTAAGAGGGAGCTAGAGGGTGCTAGTAAGAGGGAGCTAGTAAGAGGGAGCTAGTATGAGGGAGCTAGTAAGAGGGAGCTTGAGGGTGCTAGTAAGAGGGAGCTAGAGGGCGCTAGTAAGAGGGAGCTAGAGGGTGCTATTAAGAGGGAGCAAGTAAGAGGGAGCTAGAGGGTGCTAGTAAGAGGGTGCTAGAGGGAGCTAGTAAGAGGGAGCTAGTAAGAGGGAGCTAGTAAGAGGGAGCTAGAGGGAGCTAGTAAGAGGGTGCTAGAGGGAGCTAGTAAGAGGGAGCTAGTAAGAGGGAGCTAGTAAGAGGGAGCTAGAGGGAGCTAGTAAGAGGGAGCTAGTAAGAGGGTGCTAGTAAGAGGGAGCTAGAGGGAGCTAGTAAGAGGGAGCTAGTAAGAGGGAGCTAGTAAGAGAGAGCTAGAGGGTGCTAGTAAGAGGGTGCTAGTAAGAGGGAGCTAGTAAGAGGGAGCTAGTAAGAGGGAGCTAGTAAGATGGTTCAACGGGCGCTAGTAAGAGGGAGCTTGGTGGCGCTAGTAAGAGGGAGCTAGTAAGAGGGAGCTAGTAAGAGGGAGCTAGTAAGAGGGAGCTAGAGGGTGCTATTAAGAGGGTGCTAGTAAGAGGGAGCTAGTAAGAGGGAGCTAGTAAGAGGGAGCTAGTAAGAGGGAGCTAGTAAGAGGGAGCTAGTAAGAGGGACCTAGAGGGTGCTAGTAAGAGGGTGCTAGTAAAAGGGAGCTAGTAAGAGGGAGCTAGTAAGAGGGAGCTAGTAAGAGGGAGCTAGTAAGAGGGAGCTAGTAAGAGGGAGCTAGAGGGTGCTAGTAAGAGGGTGCTAGTAAGAGGGAGCTAGTAAGAGGGAGCTAGTAAGAGGGAGCTAGTAAGAGGGTGCTAGTAAGAGGGAGCTAGTAAGAGGGAGCTAGAGGGAGCTAGTAAGAGGGTGCTAGTAAGAGGGAGCTAGTAAGAGGGAGCTAGTAAGAGGGAGCTAGTAAGAGAGAGCTAGTAAGAGGGAGCTAGAGGGTGCTAGTAAGAGGGTTCTAGTAAGAGGGAGCTTGGTGGCGCTAGTAAGAGGGAGCTAGTAAGAGGGAGCTTGGCGGCGCTAGTAAGAGGGAGCTAGAGGGTGCTAGTAAGAGGGAGCTAGGACGTGCTTAATAACAGGGAGATAAGGGGCGCTTAGTAAAAGGGAACTAGGGGGCGCTTAATAAGAGGAAATAAGGGGGCGATTAGTAAGAAGGAACTAGAGGGTGCTGTATACGAAGGAAATGGAGGCGTATTGAAAGAGAGAGCTAAGTTGCACTTTTGTAAGAAGGAGCTAAGTGGCGCCTTATAAGATGGAGATCTTTGGGTGCTAAGTAAAATGAAACTATGTGACGTTTAGTAAGCGGGAATCAGTTGACGCTTTTGGACACTTCCTATTTGTACTAATTAGTTTTAGCACAAAATTACATTTCAGCACCAGAGAGACCTGTCTAGATTAAGTAATTGCGGTCGTTCGTTTTAAAATTGTGTCAGCTAAACACGTTTGATAAACAATGCCTCCAACCTCCACCAACAACTATCACCAAAAGATGGTACCACAGCTTCATAAAGAATTTAAAGAAATAAAAGAAAGAACTTCCATAATCTTGGAGATCGTTTCCAAATAACTGCACACACGTCATTTTTCTACTGGTCATCGGAATAAATTCTTCCCCTCCCAACCCCCCGGGCTTCCGCCAGCCCCCCTCCTTCCCAAAGCGCCATCATCCAACTGTCCACGTCGTGTCCAGATAGCAGGACCAATTGAGGGGTGGGGGGATGGGGTAGGGAAACAGTTCTAGGAGAAGTAAAAATAAAATAAAAAAGATGGAGAAGAAACAGTCCCGGCCCCCTTAAAGTGAACTTCTAATTGCGCGATTTTCCGAGCGAGCAAGCATTTGATTAACCCGGAGTAATTCGATGTCACAGAGAGCCCCGTGGGTGGGGGGTTGGGTTGGGCGGGGGGAATATGTTGCCGTACCGCTGCTCGCTCACTGTTCGAATATTCTTTGCGGTAGAAGCAAAAAAACAACCAGCTCTGGCAGCAACAACCGTGTCAGACTCTCGTATCAACCCTCCCCTCCACTACTCCTTAACCCCCCCTCTCTCTCTATCCCCACCCACCTCACATCCCGTCTAGGCTTAGAGGGACAAGAAAGGTCTTTCCATAGACTCCCTCCCCCCCCCCTTTTTTTTCCCTCCGCTGTCCTGCTCCTTTAACGGTTGGGCTCTTTTTGTTTATTCTTTCCCGCCAAGAAATCCCAGCAGTTCGCATGGGTAATATAATTATAACTCCACCCTGGCCCAGGAACACTGTATTAGAAACAAATCTACAATAATCAACGGAGGACTTTTCCCGATGAAAGCCGTGGGGGAGTTAAGTCGATCAGATTGGGGGCAGATAGATAGGCCCGGTGTGGAGAGTTTCGTTAGAGCGAAAGAGGTATTTGCTTCTTCCCTTTCTTCGATTTCCCTTCCCTCCGCCAAACAAAAAAAAATCCTGGTCTTTCTGCAATGCTTTCCTCCTCCCACCCCCCACCCACCCCCCCACCCCCACCCCATACGAGCGACCGGTGCTTAAATAGATATCAAGAGACTTAATTGTGAAGACCCTTTTTTTTGTTGTTGTTGTTTTATTTTTTGGTGAGTTTTGTTTTGAATGCAATTGACTTTGTTGCTTTTTCTCTTCCACCCCCGTCCCCGCCCCCCCCCACGTCCCCCCAATTGACGCCCGGGACAGAGGCTTGACTTTTATTATGGACGGTTTATCTTTCATTTGGAAAAGGGGGGGGTTGTGGTGGTGGCCCGGTGGGAGGCTGGGGGATGGGGTCGGTGGACGCATCTACCGAACGGCGCATGGTGAATTTTAAAACATCGCCGTCAAGTGGGAAGAATGGGAAAACAGTAGACTGCGGACAGTGTGGGCCACCAATAGTTATATGTTTGTTTGTTTCGTTTTTTAAAACAGGCTGTATAAATACAACGGTCCATTAGAACTGTTCGGTCATGTCTTAATGACAGCTTGTTATTGAGACGGTCGTGAAAAAAACGTTTTGCGTCTAAGTGTCGAAATGTCAACTTTTTTGTCTTGTGCTGAAGGCGAAATAAATCTGGAGTAATAATAATAATAATAATAATAATAATAATAATACAAATTATTAATACAGATTCGTTTTATATTTTAAAAAAACAAAACTTTCGTTATTTTACTAATAACAAATGTCTGATTCATTTTAAAAAAAAAAAAAGATTTGACATCTGAAAGTTGAAAAAAGAACCAAATATCATAATCAATTAACAGACTAAGTTTAAAACTCTGCTAAAGTGTTGTTATTATTTTTGGTCTCACTTCTCACGGACATTCTGGGCCAGACATGAGTCGCAGGGGATTTCTATTGGTGAAACAGGAGTCTTTCTTACACAGTCCAGGTAGGTGGAGCCATATACTTCTGTAATTGTACTGTCATCCACTTCTGTAATAGTACTGTCATCCACTTCTGTAATTGTACTGTCATCCACTTCTGTAATTGTACTGTCATCTCCTTCTGTAGTTCTACTGCCATCTACTTTTATAATTGTTCTGTCATCCACTTCTGTAATTCTACTGTCATACTGTCATCTACTTCTGTAATTGTACTGTCATCCACTTCTGTAATAGTACTGTCATCCAATTCTGTACTTACATATACTTCTGTAATTGTACTTACATATACTTCTGTAATTGTAGGATCGGTTTGGTCAATACATCTCTGAGTCTCAGTTAATATAATGTATTCATCGTCTTTCTATTTTGTTTTCTGGAAATATTTCTTTTTTTTTCTTTTTTTTTTAGTGGTGCTGAGTTCCTAAGGCTTTAAACCATAATGAGCTAAATTTAGCGAACATCATAGCTAAACTTTTCAGCTTTTAAATGTATAGTGTCTTTCCACGTTTCTCAATCTAGTAATAATATATGTCCATTCTTCTGTTTTCTTGTATACAGTTAGTGACGATAAATCAAAGAGAAAACCTTATAAAATGATAAACGAGGGTCGATTTTTTTCAGGACCTAAGCCTATATAACAGTGGCGGCATTAGGGAAGGGCAATTAGGACGAGTGCCTCAGGCTTAGGGCGAGTGCCTCATGGCCCCGCGGCTCTTTTTGGACCCCTTGCTCGGAGTTTTTTGCTTACTAGATGTAACAAACCATTAACGTTCGTTCCTTACCTAGCATACGGCATTCACTCAAGGCCCCCACAAAATGGTAAGTCGCTCTATGCCCCGCAAAGGACAGTCACTCTAAGCCCCGCGTACTGCTGAGGCCGCCTCTGGCCCACAGCCTCGTAAGCCTAATGGTATAATCCGGTTTCGAGTACTCACCGTGAGAAGGGTGATGTGGATTATTTGATTTGTTTAAACTCATGTAATGATTTGAGCGTTGGCTGCTTTTAGCGAAGGATCGGATTAACCAGCTGTGATTGATGACACATCTTTTAGGATATCTTGTCCTAGGAATGCAATAATCAATGACGTCATAAAATGTAGATTAAAATTTTTTTGATAAACTGATATTTAAAATACATCGGGGAATTTTACCTTCAATTCATTTTTTTAAATGAAATTGAATTTATAAACACAATATTTTATAACTATTAAATTGTGTATATCCTAACTCTGGGTATGCCAGTATATAAATATATAGGAGCAAATGGAGTTAGTTAGAAAACTGTAATTTATGACACGACAAAATTTAAACATCAAAATATTCAGGACAAAGTGTGTCCAAGCTTAAATCATTGAGAAATTGAGCAGAAGTATACTAGCAAAGTAATACTCCAGTAAATGTCCTTGGTCTAAAACTTTTCCGACAAAAGAAATGCAGTTTTGTATTCAAGATTGGCACCCACGCTTAATTTTTTTTTATTTTTTTTGGTTGCATTTGGCTTATTTTTGCCATTAATACAATACGATATTAAAAACTACACCGCACGATATGAAAACTACCTGCGAGGGAGACACATGGTTACAACGCATTAAACCGCACGATATGAAAACCACCTGAGGGAGACACACGGGTTAGACGATTAGGTATTTAAGGATATGTCTGTTGAAGTGTAAATGCGTCGTTCCCTCTACGACCACATCAGTTAAAGGGTTAGATGATGAAATGAACGCTTAATTTAATTTTCTGAAGTTTTCTTTAATAATTATTTGTTTCATTCTTTCTTAGTCTTTTTCTTAGTCCGTGTTAAGCTCAGAATCGGTCATCGATGTATGACATCGTTCAGAATCGGTCATCAGTTTGTGACATCGCTCAGAATCGGTCATCAACTTGTGACATCGTTCGCTTGTTGATTGACCTGATTATAATACACAAAGATACAAGTGTATTTCATTTAATGAAAGCGGTTTTTTTTTTTCAATGCGTGACATTTCAATCATGGTGAGATAGATTAAATGTTTCAAACTATCATTAACGTTTGGGGAAAACCTGATACCCCATCTGTTGTTAGGGTGTCGGGTGGTGTAGACATCGTAACATACCTTATCCACCCCCCCTTCCCCTCTCAAAAACATCTGAGATCTTCGAAAGAGAAATGTACACCGTATAGGAACACCCAAGACATGTACTCTAAAGAAGGAGATATTAATAGTCGTTTGGTATGGACCCCCCCCCCCAAATACTGGTGTGTGTCCCCCCCCTCCATTAAAGTCAACTCGGTGCCCCATCATTTTATGCAGCATGTGGCCCATGTATGTTTGTAGCTGCCCTTGTCAAGTCGTGGATCAAACTCTCCGTCCGTGGCCGGGGGGGAGGGGGGTTACGGCTCGTCAATCTTAACGAGCAAACTTTTGTCGACATCTTAGAACCAACTGAGGTTCTCACACTGTACAATTCTAGACCAAACACTAGAAACATCCTTCACCAGACCTAAACGCCCCACCCCCCCATTATTCATGAATTGGGTGTGTGTGTGTGTGTATGTTTAAGGGGGGGGGGCGCCACAGCACTATTGACACCTAACACTACTAATTAATCTTCTTAGGATTATCCAGTAACATATCAACTGCCCGACTCCGGGGGTGTTTGCGAAACACTTGAAAATCTAACGGGTGGATTCTAACAGCTCACCGCAAAATGTGTTTATTCCACATCCATTCCCCACCCTCCACGCTAAATAGTCCTCCCCCTCCCCCCAAAATCTAAATGACGGTCACAGAGGGGATTTGGGGGGGGATTGGGGGCGCTGACTCCCGGTGAGGTCAACTGCTCGCATGAAACTTGCGAAATTATGCACGCGACTGCGCGGCCGTGTATTTAAAAAAAAAAATGATGCGATGCTAGAAATTGATGCAATGGGCTGATAAAATGGGCGGAGGCCAGCTCAGAAAACGTTTGTTCAAGGAGATCCGCTGAGAGACAAGATGGCAGAGCAGTTAGCGTTATTGCCGTGAGTGTAATGGATGAGGCGCTCGAGTCGGCGCAAGGGGGGGGGGGGGAGGCTGGGGTGGGATGGGCGGGGGAATGTGGCTGCCTCACACTCAGTTGTGTAATTAAACAGGAATGTATCAGAGATTGCCTTTTGAAACAATCTCGCGAGAAGATAATGGTCCAATGAAAATACAAAGAATTTTTCTTTTTCTCTTTGATTGTTCGGAGAGGGGAAGTGGTGTAATAAAAGACCAGCTGTTGGTACAGACTTAGTTTTGAGGGAGAGAGAGAGAGAAAGAGAGAGTGAGAGAGAGAGAGAGAGAGATGAGAGAGAGGGAAAGAAAGAGAGAAAGAAGAGAGAGAGAGGAGAGAGAGAGAAAGAGAGAGAGAGTGGAGAGAGAGGGAGAAAGAAAGAGAGAGAGAGAGAGATAAAGAGAGAGAGAAAAGAAGCCTCTTAATAGGTCGATGGTAGTAGATGTAAGGTTATAGTGTAACGTTAGGGTTTTTAAACTGACTTTACTTATGTCTTGTACAGAAACGTCACGCAGTGTTTCTATTTTTATGTTTGATTTGAGGCGTTCTCTGGAGGCGTTCACTGCGTGTCACACACTTTCCCATTCAATCAATCAATTAATGTAGCCGAGTCAATCACGATTCAAATTCTTTATTTTGACTTCACACAACGATAAATCATTGGCACAATAAATCAAACCTAACTGGTTCTACGCTACATCCCGAAAGATGTGTAGACTAATCAAGTGATGTACATCCAAACACATTTGCATAATAATACACGTCTTTGTCTATGCTTCAAATCACAATAACTGACTTCTATTTCTAACACACTGTTCCCGATCTCATACTCTACTTGTTCTCCTCTCGACTCGACTTCTCAACTGTCCTTCCTGCCTACGACTCCCTAACTATCATTCCGCCTTTGGTCTTTTTGTCTCTATCTCTAGCCTGAAAACTAACTTACATCTCGTCATATTAGTGTGTTAAGTAAACCGTCCCATGATGCTTCTAATTGGCTAAAGAGACAGTAGTGCTTTCCCTTGGCAAATGAGACAGATGGCTAAATGTATCTAACTTACTAAACTTCTTTTTCGACTTGGATCACTATATACTATAGATCTGCCTGTTGACATTTCTGTACCAACTAAGATTTAACCTCGAACGTTTAATTTTGTGATAAATATAGAAATGTGATCCTTTGCCGTCTGAACTTTAAAACTTTACTAATTACTTGAAATTTCCCAAACTAATCAGTGGTTCTATTGTTATAGCAGGACAATTTGCAGAGGCGGACATGAAGGAGGGTGCTCGCGCCAACTTGTGGGGCCATTTCCCTCAAAACGCCTCCCCCCCCACCAATAAAAAAAATATGTATAAACCTTTATACTCTTTTAGTCACACTTTAGGGGGCCCTAATAATTTCCTCAGCACCCGCTGCCTTAAATTGAGCTAGGTTCGCCTCTGACTCTTTGTTGATATTCCAATTAATATGTAGACTGTGCAGGCGACATTTTTTTGTTTGTTGGTTGGTTGGTTGGTGAAGGGGAGATTGCAGCCTTGGTCGGCATGGCTGAAGACAAGGGGGGGGGGGAGGGGTTCATGTTGAATGAATCACGTGGTGTTTATCTTTAGCACGTAAATGAACTGTGGCCAATAATAATGTGTCCGTCACGTGACTGACAATTAGAAGCGCGCATCTGTTCACGTGACATAATTGTTGACCTGCCGTAACCAACAGTACCGAAACGGGGGGAGGGAGGGGGGAAGGCGTAGAAGTCAAGGGGTGGTGGGGTGTGAGGGGGTGGTGGTGCATGAAGGACGAATTGAGCTTGGAATGAACTACGTCATTTTTGTTTTCCATGTAGTTGTTTTTGTTTCTTTCCTTCCTTCTATACTGTCTCGCTTGGCTTGAGAACTGGTAAAATAGACTTGATAACTTCTTGTTTTAAAACAGGGAGGGAGGGAATGGGACCCCCCCCCCCCGGGGGGGGGGAGTGGGAGTGCGCGCGACATCTTGTATAGAACTCATTCATTCTGCTATGACAAGTTGAAGTTCACTGCTCACTCGGTGACATCATTAGCATAGCCTCCCTTCATTAAACGAACCCCCCCACACACACACAAACACACACTCTTTCTCTCTCTTTTTTTTTTCACTTCTTTCTTTCACTGACTACACTCTCGTCTGCTTTTTTTTTCCTTTTGTGTGTGTGTGCGCCAGGTCTTATTGTCTTCCCGTCTGGCCATGTTCTATCAAGCGTAACCATTCCCCCCCCCCCCCCCCATTTTTTTAAAAATCGTCTTCTCTAGTCGTCCTATGAGTGTCTTTTTGTTTGTGTTTTGGATGTTTGCAAATATCTCACCCTACGCTGTCAATTCATATCGTTTCTAGCAGACGACACAGTCAAATTCTTTCAATGACAACCATCACGTTCACTGTAACAGTTGTATTTTTGTTAATTATTTTGGATTTTAAAACTAAAATTTCGGTTCAAGTTTTTTTTTAATTTACACTCGTTGTTTTTTGTTTTGTTTCAAAGTCGATCGTAATTAAAATTTTGATTATTAAATTTGAAAGCACACTGTTTGACATGGCGCGCAAAATTTGGAGCTTGTTTTTGAGGTACATTTGAGCAATCAATTTGGTTTTAAATGTAAAGGATTCAATGTGGGATTTTAGAAAGTAAATACTGTCACATACATAAGTACATATGACAAGTTTATTAGAGGTAGCTTTGATATATAGATAGATAGATAGATAGATAGATAGATAGATAGATAGATAGATAGATAGATAGATAGATAGATAGATAGATAGATAGATAGATAGATAGATAGATAGATAGATAGATAGATAGATAGATAGATAGATAGATAGATAGATAGATAGATAGATAGATAGATAGATAGATAGATAGATAGATAGATAGATTGCCTAGTTAACCAGATTCGGAGTACACAGTGACCAGTGGAGTCTAACAATCACTGGTCTGGCCCTCTGAAAGTTCTCAGTGAAAGACTCGCCACAGTTGAGCATCGGACTCAAATACGCACACACTCGTGACGTAATTATTGACGTGTTGTGCTTTGCTTATCAATGGCGAAGATCCAAAAAAAAAGTAGGGAGGGGGGAAAAAGGTAAACATTATGGAACGATGCTGTCACTTTTTTTTTTCATGTTTGTGTACCACCCATAGTGAGGCCGAATCGGTTCTACTCGACTGGTTTGACGGACGCGCCAGATTTTCGCTGAAGTGGATCATTGCCCAGTGATGTGAACTTTGAGGTCAGGAGAAGAGAGTTGTGCACCGCACGCCTTTTAAAGCTGACCACTTGAAAACGTCATAGACTTTGTTTTTATTATTATTATTATTATTATAAACACCCGGTAGTGTTTGGGATGGAAATGTTAAAATTGGAGGAGGAATTAAAAGCGGAAGTGATGTCCGAGATTGATTTTTTGTTTGTTGGCCGCTGTTAATCAGTTCTCTTTCATAATAGCAGCCCTTCCTTCCCCCTTCCCCCTCCCTCCCTCCGCCCACACTTGAATTTGCAGACCACAGGACGTTACTTTTAAAAAAAAAAGAAATATGATTCAACAGAGGTGACCAGTGGACATTTTTTTGGTGAAAGTGAGCAGCCGGGACTGATTTGTCAACACAATGGACGTTCTGATTGACCGCGAGATCAAGGGACGTCAGTCAGTAATGCAACAAACAATGGCCGCCAGAATATTCCGTCAAGGCAACTTTTTTTTTGTTTTTTTTTTTTAATTTCTGTTGTTTGAAATTTGTGTGAATTTGAATTTGGGGCAACCAAAAGTTATGAACGAAGTAAAAAACAAAACATAAACTCTGGGAGGCTGTGGGTGGAGGGTGGTGTGGGGGGAATGAACCGTTAGAAACATAGGTTGGAAACGAGGGGAAATAAGTTATGCTTTATCCAATTGATTTGTATTACTGTATGGTGCTGGGTATAGAGTAGTCTCCCGTTGGAAGAATGGAATGTTTCTACGCTCTTCTTACATCGAATGGAGGCAACAGTAATATCAGCACTATCGGTTCTACCAGTACTGTGAGTACTATCAGTACTACCTTTTTTTTTTTTAATTTTATTTCAACATATGAAATCCATTTTAATAATAATTGAGAAAAGCTAATTTTTTGTTTTGTTTCTAGTCGTGTCGTGTTTTTCTGTTCTACTATAATACATGCCACTTTCAACA
>JAGDYQ010000044.1:2120055-2269741 GCA_021962125.1 Bulinus truncatus | reverse complement strand
GCTCTACTGGTCGGTACGGCCAGGCATATTTATGAACCGAAAATGTCGTCACGTGACTGTTGCTGTCTGGGTCTTGCGGTGCTACGATACAAAGACTGGGCGGCATCATGTTGGCACCGTAAAGGGTGTGGAGGAGGGCCGCATTAGTAAAAAAAAATCTAGGGCTTTTTGAACGGAAAAAAAAAACATTTAGTTGCGACATTTCGGTGATTTGCGTGAGTTTTATTATTCTGAGAAAAATCTACGCACGTTCCCGAGTCTAATCATCTCAAACATTCGAACCTTAACATCTTAATGTCATTCTGGCATCCATAAATGTCACTTTAGGTTTACCTGGGTATCATAAGTCTTAAGCGGTGATTAAAAAAAAAAAAGAAAAGAAATATTTCAAGTCATGTTTACCTAGTCTACTCCCACAGGCGACACTAAGGGGCTGTGACACAGGCGACACTAAGGGTCTGGGACACAGGCGACACTAAGGGGCTGGGACACAGACGCCACTAAAAACTAAAGATTATTACCTTCTAACATCTCTTTGTTCGCCCCTCCAACAAATCATTTCATTCGTCTCGTATTCTGACTTACTTTCGTTTTTAACCTAAAAAAAGATTTCTCAAATGACTTTTTTTTACTAGAGGATGTCTAGTCAATAATAATTCTAGACAGTGCATCGTACGATGCTGACTGAGTGTTAATCTTGACTTATTCCCTAGTCTATTCATTCAACAAACAAAATGTTCAGCCTTTTCATTCAATGAAATCTCGTTTGCTTTGTGAAATTCAGCTGTTCCCTCGTTTGGATAGGTCATGTAGCGTATTATGTTGTCATCTTCACAACGTAATGTTTTCATGATGGATGTGATAGGTTCTATTGATAAACACGGCAAGAGAAATGTTTATGTATTTTTTACGGTCTGATAGCTATGTTCTAATATAATACTCATGTCAAAATGTAATATTTATGTCAAAATGTAATATTCATATCCATGATTTTATACGTATATCACAGTGTAATACTTATATCTCAATGTAATGCTTAAGTTGTAATGTCACAGAGTTATAATGTATGCACACTAAAAAAAAAACAAGTAATCAAAAATAAAGAAAAGTAATGAAACAATGATCTGTCTATATTGACTAAGCACCATAGATTATTTCGGTAAGCTCAAATTTCTTTATACCTACACATGGGCGTCGCTAGGAATTTTTCCAGGGGGGGGGAAACAATTTTCCAGGGGGGGGGGCAAACAACAACTTTATGACATTTTTTTTTAATTTAAGGGGGGGGGGAGCAAATATGACATTTTTTCAAATGCCCCCCCCCTCATGAATACGCCCATGTACCTACATGAAAGTGAAACAAATTAACAGTGATAGTACTAAACAACATGACCTATCCAACATTAACACTTTCTCTGGCGACACTTATTTTATAATCCATTCTCCACCAATTCTGTTTTTTTCTTAGCTGATTTTTCTCAAGTAATCACGGAACACGAGACCAAGTTGTGTCTGTCCACGTCTGGTGTCCACAACACGCTGCCGTGAATGGCGGTCTTGTCAAATATACATATATATTCATAAATAAATCGATATCAATTGATCTGGAGGCCGCCATAACTAAAACAGAACATTCGGTGGGGGGGGGGGGGTGAATATGTTGTGCACCCCTATGCTAATGGCTTTCACTCGGGTGAATATGTTGTGCACCCCTATGCTAATGGCCTTCACTCGCAAGTAATTTTTTTTTTAATTTGTTACTTAACTGTCAGAGATATATAGATGTTAGACTTAAATTAATCAGAAACAGAACGTTCAATGTATTCGTCTGGGGTGAATAGGTTGTGCACCCCTATGCTAATGTTTTACTAAATTGTTAGAAATATAGATTTTAGACGTAAATTAATCCGCTCTTGAGTGAAGGATGCTGTCATACTTTGTTTATAAAGTTGTAGCAGAAAACTTTGCGCTAAAAACTTACACGATTTGAAAAAGCGCAAATTTTTATTGTCATGAACCACAGCCTTGTACAAGGTAAGTAGCCACCGTGAATTGATGTGGCCAGGTAGCATACAGGTAGCAGATGTTTGGGAGAGAGCTACACACAGATACTTCACCCAGATAACATTTTGGCTCATAACCAGTTGGAAAATAAGCTCAGCTCTCAGAAAATATCAGCGCGAGATTTACGTCATGTTGGCTTTGAAGTTAATTCCCTTGAGAGTGTTTTTGTACTATCTGAAGTAGACACCGCCCCCTTTCCGTGAGGGCGGCCATGCTGGAGGAGCGGATTGCCAGATAAACTTTTCAGAAAATATTAGAATCACATAATCTCTAGAAAAGTGACGGCTTATCTCGTCCTTTTAGAATAACGTTGAAATCACCTGGTTAGCTAAACATGACAAGTACTTGTATGCAATGTCAACTTATCATGCCACTAGAAAATATACAATGTCAACGTATTGGGTACATTAGCTGTACCATCAGTATATGTACAACATCAACGTACTGTGTAACTTAGCTGTACCGCCAGTATGTGTACAACATCAACGTACTATATAACTTAGCTGTACCATCAGTACAAGTACCACATCAACGTTTTGTGTAACTTAGCTGTACCATCAGTATGTGTACAACATCAACGTACTGTGTAACTTAGCTGTACCATCAGTATGTGTACAACATCAACGTACTGTGTAACTTTGCTGTACCATCAGTATGTGTACAACATCAACGTACTGTGTAACTTTACTGTACCATCAGTATGTGTACACCTATATATCTGCATTTAAGTTTCAGTGATTTACAGCTAGGTATGTCAACAATTTGAATGTTGTTCAGATGTATGTCTGTCAATATTTCCACTGATGTACAGCTATATGTCTGTCAAGAGTTCCACTGATGTACAACTATATGTCTGTCAATATTTCCACTGATGTACAACTATATGTCTGTCAATATTTCCACTGATGTACAGCTATATATCTGTCAATATTTCCACTGATGTACAACTATATGTCTGTCGATATTTCCACTGATGTACAACTATATGTCTATCTATATTTCCACCGATGTACAGCTACATGTCTGTCAATATTTCCACTGATGTACAGCTATATGTCTGTCAATATTTCCACTGATGTACAGCTACATGTCTGTCAATATTTCCACTGATGTACAGCTATATGTCTGTCAATATTTCCACTGATGTACAGCTACATGTCTGTCAATATTTTCACTGATGTACAGCTACAAGTCTGTCAATATTTCCACTGATGTACAGCTACATGTCTGTCAATATTTCCACTGATGTACAGCTATATGTCTGTCAATATTTCCACTGATGTACAGCTACATGTCTGTCAATATTTCCACTGATGTACAGCTAAATGTCTGTCAATATTTCCACTGGTGTACATCTACATGTCTGTAATCTAATGTGCACCATACCTCTGATCTATTAAGTTCATCCGAGCAAGGAATCCTTCCAATAAGTAAAGTTTAATTCCATTCAGCAATCTCCCATCTTGTGGACAGACTCGCCTTATTATGGCTTCCATTTCGCCGGCTGTTGCTTTGTTGTTCTTGTTGTTTTGTTTTGTTTTTTATTTTTTTTTCATCAACGCCATGAATTCTATCCAGATTTGTCCTTGATCTAGATTCTAGAAAAGACAAGGGCAAACTACTGCCCGTGGGCCAAGTACGTTCTGTCAAGGTCATAGTAATGTCCCGCACTCTTCATATCTCTGCAATCGTACACAACCAATGCTGTCTAAACGTATATTACTTTAAATGAGCACAGCACCTATCTGCTCTCGTACACACCAATGCTGCCTAAACGTATATTACTTTAAATGAGCACAGCACCTATCTGCTCTCGTACACAACCAATGCTGCCTAAACGTATATTACTTTAAATGAGCACAGCACCTATCTGCAATCGTACACAACCAATGCTGTCTAAACGTATATTACTTTAAATGAGCACAGCACCTATCTGCTCTCGTACACACCAATGCTGTCTAAACGTATATTACTTTAAATGAGCACAGCACCTATCTGCAATCGTACACAACCAATGCTGTCTAAACGTATATTACTTTAAATGAGCACAGCACCTATCTGCTCTCGTACACACCAATGCTGTCTAAACGTATATTACTTTAAATGAGCACAGCACCTATCTGCAATCGTACACACCAATGCTGTCTAAACGTATATTACTTTAAATGAGCACAGCACCTATCTGCTCTCGTACACACCAATGCTGTCTAAACGTATATTACTTTAAATGAGCACAGCACCTATCTGCAATCGTACACACCAATGCTGTCTAAACGTATATTACTTTAAATGAGCACAGCACCTATCTGCAATCGTAAACACCAATGCTGTCTAAACGTATATTACTTTAAATGAGCACAGCACCTATCTGCAATCGTACACACCCAATGCTGCCTAAACGTATATTACTTTAAATGAGCACAGCAACTATCTGCACTTCACCTAGACCTTACTTCAAGTTCAAGGACACGATGTGACCTTTGGATCAAAAAGTTTTCCCATCCTTAATTCTAGTAGAGACATTGGTAAACAACGGTCAACGGGTCAAGAATGACCAGGCTGTTGAATCCAGCCGGCGTCCTGCTCCGCCCCTTCACATCAATGACTTTACATTTAATTCATATTATTTCATACAGACACCCCATCATTCTGCCCCTCGGTTGGGCCCTTATGTCAAACTACAGAGCCCTATGTAACCCGCTGTTTGAGATGACCCCCTGTCCTAGGTCAATTAAACGAGAGGAAAGGGAGGTAAAGCAAAGCAAAGAGACATAACTGTTTGTCAACCGTCAGGATTTCTCCCAGATCATGGCTTGATGAAAGGGTGTGGTCCGTTTAACAGCACGTATAGCGTAAATGGCACTTCGAAATGAGATATTTAAAAAAAATGAGCCTAATTGGTACCAAATTTCTAATGCCACACCCACCCTTATGTGCCATCCCGTGCATTTTTGGTGAGGCGCTCATCCAAAGCCTTCTCAATGATGGGGGGGGGGGTGCAAATAAAAACTCGCCAGGTGCCCCTTCCACCGCCGGGTAGAGTAATAAGCAATAAAATGACTTAGCCGTTTGGTGTTAGTATGTGAATGCAGGTGGCTAGGTGGTGATGGGTGGCAGGGGGCTTGAGACGACCTGAGGGCATCCAATGCGCCCACCTCTTACAAGTCACAAAACCCAAAAGAAAGCTAAGATTCACAGGATTCATTAATCTGCTATCGTATGTCAGAATGGCTTCCCCTTCCATCCCCCGTGATGTGCTAAGACCAGTGCTTTTGTTTTTTGTGCCGGTACGCGCCGGTACTGAGTTCCGGCACCTTTTTCAATGTGAGGAAAAAATTCTTACTTTTCTTGTATTGTAACGTTTATTATTAATTTATTTTATTATTAATTTGTTAAGATTGAAATATTTTAAAATATCATCTTTGCAGTTGTGATTTAGCTTGCATCGAGGGTGCGAACTGGTAGTTAATAGTTAGGCAATCCATCACTGAGTACCGGCACCTATTTTTTGTTTACAAAAAAAAAAGCACTGTCTACGACTATTACTTCTATCCATCATTAGACGCCCCCTGAAGCCAACTATCCATCATTAGACGCCCCCTGAAGCCAACTATCCATCATTAGACGCCCCCTGAAGCCAACTATCCATCATTAGACGCCCCCTGAAGCCAACTCTAAAAACGACGTGGCGTCAAAAAATGGAGCCAAACAATTTTTTTTATAAAGCTGTAAAAATGCCGCCCTTTTATTAGTGACGAATCATCGTCCCTTAAAGCGAAACGCCCCCTTTCCTAGTTACGCCATTGCTGCGACCTACTACCCCAAAATTTATTAATACGCCACAGATTCACTTACGTCTAAATCTTCCCCCCCCCTCTCCCCACCTCCAGTTAGACCAATACAAATAAAATAAAAAAGTTGACGGCATGCAAACATTAAAGTAAAGCTGCGTGCGGTTTATGCCAGATAAAAGAACACACTTAGCGCTTTAGTGTCACTCTGACTTTAATTGCTACACTAGATTGCCATTTTCTATGCAGACGACGAAAACTACTTTCTAATCTAAATCCAATTTGGCAGTTTCCGCGTTCAATGGCCGACACACTCACAAAAAGAAAAAAAGTAACTTTTATTGTTGACTTTTTCTTTTTGTGGGTTAATTATTGTGGCTCCTGATATCGATTTTCGAATTGAATGTGTGTGTGCGAGCGTGTATGTGTGTGTGTGTGTGTGTGCGTGTGTGTGTGCGTGTGTGCTCATGTTTATGTCTTCAACAAATTACGTTTAGTAATAAAATATTTTTTTTTTTATAATTTATTTTTCTTCGAAATCCGTTTGACATTTTCAGACTGATGTGATGACGTCATGATAAGTCCACATTCCAGGGGATTGTTTGAAAATTTAAAAAAAATTTACCCTGGCTTAACAGACTCGTTCTATAATATTGTTATTGTATTAAATGCGAGGTGAAGATGTAAACAAAGGGTGGGGATATACAGGTATGCACCTGGTATTTTTCATTGAGTCTATTCACATGTAGGATTAAAACAAGAAACAAAAACTTTTTCAGTCTCTCAATATGAACATTTTGTCAATCTCTCAATATGAACATTTTGTCAGTCTCTCAATGGGAACATTTTGTCAGTCTCTCAATGTGAACATTTTATCAGTCTCTCAATGTGAACATTTTGAGAGTTTTTTTTTGTCTTTATGAAAGACCAGGATAACACCAGGATAAGGCCAGGATAACACTAGGATAACACCGGGATAACACCAGGGTAAGGCCAGGATAACACTAGAATAACACCAGGATAAGGCCAGGATAACACTAGGATAACACCGGGATAACACCAGGATAAGGCCAGGATAACACTAGGATAACACCAGGATAGCACCAGGATAAGGCCAGGATAACACTAGGATAACACCGGGATAACACCGGGATAATACTAGGATGACACCAGGATAAGAACAAGATAAGACCAGGATAAGACTAGGATAAGACCAGGATAAGACTCTAATCAACCTCATGGCTTGCCACCCATAGACTAGGTCATTGGTGATTCATGTCTCGGTATGGGACCAATGGATAACATCTCCTAATGACGATATCGTCTGATCCACCCCCCTGTGGAGAACTGAAACCAGGTCTCAAAGTAGAATTTAAAATTATTCAAACTGTTGACGAAATATAACGTAAATTATAATACAGACAACAGGTGTTTGGACAACAGACAACAGGTGTTTGTACAATATTAATAAGTTTTAAGTAATGAAAGATATTAGTATCTGAAAGTAAAGAATAAAAATAAAGCTTTTGATCGAAATGCTTCTTTGATGAATAATTGAGCGAAATGTGTGAGTACTAAGAGGGTTGATTGATGTCTAGTCAAGTAGAAACTAACGCCGGTGCGATGCTTCGTTTCATTGTTAAATATATCAGGTGTGCTAGAACAAAAGATCATCTTCACATAGTCATGTGATATATTCTACTGCGCTCAATGGCTGGGGGGGGGGAAGATATCGGGCTAATGTATCATTTATGAGTCGTTGTACATTAGCTCACCCACCTACTTTATATTTCATGGCTTGCATAAGGGATGACTCAATGTAACACACTTGCTAGATGGTTATAGACATGAGCCATTGTTATAGACAAGATTCATTGTTATAGACATGATTCGTTGTTAATCACATGATTCATTGTTTTAGACATGATTCGTTGTCATAGACATGATCCGTTTTTTTGCGGATATGATCAGTTGTTACAGACATGATTCATTGTTTTAGACATGATTCGTTGTTATAGACTTGTTCTATATTTACAGACTCGTTCTAAATCTACAGACTCGTTCTAAAGTTACAGACTTGTTCTAAAGTTACAGACTTGTTCTAAAGTTACAGACCTGTTCTATATCTACAGACTTGTTCTAAAGTTACAGACCTGTTCTATATCTACAGACTCATTCTAAAGCTATAGACTTGTTCTAAAGTTACAGACCTTTTCTATATCTACAGACTTGTTCTAAAGTTACAGACTTGTTCTAAAGTTACAGACATGTTCTATATCTACAGACTCGTTCTAAAGTTATAGACTTGTTCTAAAGTTACAGACTTGTTCTAAAGTTACAGACCTGTTCTATATCTACAGACTTGTTCTAAAGTCACAGACTTGTTCTAAAGTTACAGACTTGTTCTAAAGTTACAGACTCGTTCTAAAGCTACAGGCTTGTTCTATATTTACAAACTTGTTATAAAGTTACATACTTATGTTGCTCTATAGTTACAGAACTTCGGTGCTCTACAGTAAAAGACTTTTGGTATTTTTTTTAGTTAAGGATCATTCTACATTCTACATTCTTTCTCTATGTGAAACGACACTTAGCCTCGAAACCTCAGTTCAGTATTTTTACTTTTTTTTTTATCTGCGGCCCACCCCTGAGCTACTCACTTCTGACTTGGTGTAAAATTTTACGACCGATCGGTCAGGTATCTTGAAGATAAATTGTGAAATGAAATTTTAAATAATTAAATATAACAATTGTATTATTTGAGGAGAAATTGCCCCCCCCCCCCCCAGTGAGCGAATAAACTGATCTTCGAAACAACGAGAGCTCTTCTTGTTCAAGTTGTGTACTTGACATTCGAGACAAGACGTAAACAGGTAACATGTGATGTACTAGACATGTGATGACGCGATGAAGTGGACCTCACTTAGAAAGATGCATGCACTGTGATACAAAGTAGAACGTAAATGATACACCCACAGGCAGTTATCACTGTGAATGGCCAACATCTTTGTGATCTTTCTGCTCCGTTGTGGATTTCTTTTCTTTATTATTATCATTTTGTAAGAAAATAGGTTGTAATTTTAATACGTTTGAAATATATGCAATATATCAATTTATCAAGCAACTAATATGTGATATAATGACGTGTGCAGTATCAAGCTACACCATCTGATACATTTGAGAGATGACATTGTCGAAAAAATGTTAAGAACATTTAACAACACAGACCTGTCACAATATGGCAGTAAAATGTAATCTTAGACAATCTTTTGAGATGGAAGAGCCACAAGTTATAATTTACAGTTTTCTCAGTTTTTAAAGAGCCACTCAAATTGTTCTTTTAATATTATGGTATTTGATTAGGAATAGATATATTAAATAAAATCATTATAATTAGTTGCGCATTGAACTGGAAGGCCGCAATTAGACATTGAAAGGATCGCAACTTGACATCGAAAGAGCCGCATGCGGCTCACGAGCCGCAGGTTGCCGACCCATGTCTAAGACGAAACATTTACTTTCTATTTATACAGAATCTGAATTTATTTTGTAAACGTTTCAAACCTAACTCTGAGCCATAGATATAACAGACTTGGTTATCTATTATCTGGGCAGATATGTGTAGATACTCCTGGCGTTATTGGGATTTTTGGTGGCCCCCCAGGCTGAAGAACCTGTTCGGAAGTTGCTCCTTAATAGTTTATTGTGCTGGATAGCCCTCAACAACAATTAATTTGGGTCTGATTGTGGGAAAGGGGGGGGGGGTGAAAGACACATTAAAAGAAATAGGAGGGGGGGCTAATATGTTTTCCTAAGTCTAAAATCGATTTTGTAAGTTACAAGTATTCCCGATGAAACTAAACAAAGTATTGAAGTAAAACACCATTTTTTTTTTAATTTGATGTGATTGTTTTTGAAATGGTAGGGCTATCTTGCCCACACCGATGACCGGTCATTTCCTCATCCATCCAGCCAGTGAATGTATAATACAATATTTACAAATTATCAGCTCGCTGCACTCTGCCGGATCTTATATCAAAAGTTTTAATCCAACAGAGTGACTCCCACTTGATGAATTGCGTCATTAAACTCTATGAAAGTATTAGATGTATTTCAAAGTTAAGTTTCCACTTGCCAAACCTGGCAAATACATTCCGCTGGGTCGGAGTGTATGTGTGTGTCGGGGGCGGAGGGGGGTTATTATATAATTTATGTTTTAATACAGGGCTAGAGGTTAAGTGGCCCCCAAGTTGTGCTTTGAAATCGTCTGAATTAGAAATTTCTATCTATTTCCAGAATTTTAAACATGTGATAATCATTATTTTTTAACTTGACATGTGTAATGTTGATGTAAATATCTACAATGTAATAGTGTTTATTTTAAATAACTATATAACTATGATATGAAGTTATATGTCACTGTAAGTATGAGATGTTGATATCTTCATAATGTGTAAGTCACTAAGGGGGTTAGTTTGTAATTCATCTCCACCATTAAGAAATATTCAATGGCTATGGGGGGAAGACAAAGTTAGTTAGTTAGACTCGCTGGTCAGCGCCGTAGCGAGCTTAACTCGCGCCCAGGGCACAATACCTTTTTAATATCTTTTTAGCTCCTTCCCCCCCCCATTCGAAAACCATTTAATATATGTAAAATACACCATTTGGCTCCCCTTTGTGAGTAGTGCCCGGGGCATAATGACCCCCTTGCCCACCCCTTTCTACGCCTCTGTCGCTGGTATTTGAACCCATGTCTTTCAGCATGGAAATCGGATGATCAAGGCGTTGCAGGGTCCACACATGATATTGTAATTAATAACTGTTTTGATAAACTAGGTGTTCTAAAGACGAAGTCCCCAAACAACTAAAAAAGTGTGTGTACCGAAAAAACAAAAAGGATTTGGCTGTAATTGTGTGTACCTGTTTCACAATCAGCTAAGAAAACAACCACACCAGATCAAACGTAAAGCCCGGTCATCAATATCAATCATAGGATCACATGACTATGACTCTGATCAATGTCATCGTGACACAGTCATCATTATGTTGTCCTATAAATCTATATCACATTTCACTGCACACACCAACCAGAGTCCCCGGGACAAGAAATTCTACTTTCCATGACCGGCATCAGAGCCAATTTCCGTAGCGGCCCGTGGTCGGGGGGGGGGGATAAACAATCCTTCCACTGGCAAGTGTTAAGCGGCGTCCATTATGGTACATTTGGTAGGCATAATGGTCATCCATGGACCAGCCGGACACATTAGGACGCATTACGCCATGTACGTGCTCTGTTGTAGTCACCACGGTGAACGACGTAAGTGGTTTACTTGACACTAATTAAAGTAAGCAGCAGTTCAGGTTCAGGAAATACAGCGGAGTCAATGGTACGTAAACGAAGATACAGAAATATGCGGACGGTCACAATGGTATCATTTAGTATCAAACAATGCATAGGATATGGAAATCGGACAAATCTGTACTTTTATAAAAAATATTGAAATAGGAAATAGGTACATTTTTTTTGTGCGTATCAGAATCTGAATCTGAGTGAAAATTTTAGCACAATTTTCCATTTTTAATCTCATTCTTTAGTATTGAATCTTCCCATTTCTACCCCATTTCTACTAGTTTTTCAACGTTTCAGTAAAGTTCTTTTAGTTCTGTGTATCGGAATCGGAAGTTAAGAGAAATATCGGATCTTGGGATCTTGAAACTGTTGGTATGATCCAATGGCGTAACTATGGAAGGGTGACGGGAACGGGTACCCCTGGCGGCACTAACTTTGCTACCATCAAGGGGGTGGTGTTGTCATCACTTTCACTACTTAGGCACAGGAATGAGGCTGTATGTTGAGAGTCCACCTCGTGCTCCATTTAATCTGGTCACGCCACTGTTAGAGTCCGCCCCTGATATCATCACATCACTGATATTAAAATGTATCAAAGTAGCTGACAATAATGGCAAATGACTTTGGTACTATTCATTATCTGACATTTCGCTTTGTCCAAAAATAAATAAACAAAACCACATCTCAACTCTATACTGCTGTGTTAGAATTGTGCTCAACTCTAGACTGTTGTGACAGAATTGTGCTCAACTCCAGACTGTTGTGACAGAATTGTGCTCAACTCTAGACTGTTTTGACAGAATTGTGCTCAACTCTAGACTGTTGTGACAGAATTGTGCTCAACTCCAGACTGTTGTGACAGAATTGTGCTCAACTCTAGACTGTTGTGACAGAATTGTGCTCAACTCTAGACTGTTTTGACAGAATTGTGCTCAACTCTAGACTGTTTTGACAGAATTGTGCTCAACTCTAGACTGTTTTGACAGAATTGTGCTCAACGCTAGACTGTTGTGACAGAATTGTGCTCAACTCTAGACTGTTGTGACAGAATTGTGCTTGGGAAAATGTAGGGCCTAATACACTTAATGAAAAAAGAAATAGTTAAAGAATATTATGCTTACATATTTATTCAACATTTATACAATTATTGTTCAGATACAAGATAAATATAAAACAAATACACCTCTTCTAAAACAAAAATGACCAATACATGACAAATACATGACAAATACGTGACAAATACGTGACAAATACGTGACAAATACATGACAATTACATGACAAATACGTGACAAATACGTAACAAATATATGGCAATTCTTCAAAAATGTTTTTTTTTTCACTTCCCTCACCTGTCACTGCTATGTAAATGAGAAATACATCTAGTATAGATTCTGACTGCATCTTGTCTCATCTAGATTTATTCTCATAATGAGTAACAAACTGTGAATAATAGATTTACTTTAGAAGAAAACTTTGAAGACCACCTGAACAAAATGGTTCTAACGTTCACTAGAGACAAAACATCAGCTCTATTCCCAGAATTATATATCAGGTTTTCCCGATTCTTACTCAAGTATGTATCTAAATATGACGATATGAGCCATGGCCCACATAACAGATGAAACACATAGATACATATATACACATGGGGCTGTGAGAAACTGATACATTCTATAAGGGAAAAAAAAAACAGTGAAGTTCTCTTCAGCCCCTAAGGGCTCATCAGGGCAGATGAAGTGTAGAATTCATTTTTTGCAGTAGCCACGACATAGCGAGGGATTGTGTGGCTAGCACAACGTCCAGCAGCTTTACTCCACCAAGTTTAGGTAATCTTTGGAACTAGGTGGACTTGGAACTTTCATCAGGATCTGAAAATATATCCCAGTATTCTTCTCGCTGAGGTTCGAACTTGGGACCCCTCCGATGGACAGCCAAGCGATCTACACAGCACGGCCACTCATCTCCATAAGAAGGAAATATAAGCTTCAAAAATGTGTATTGTTTCTTTTAAATATTTGTTGCAATATTTCATAACTTGTTGTATCTCACGTGTCCCCTGTCCAGATGCATGCAACATTCCTGTCAAATAAACGCGTTGTGCTGTATCCAACGATAATAGCTACAATATTTACAAAAAAATATATCTTTAAAAAAAAAAATCTAGCATCATATCATCAAAAGTTTCTTTATGTGATCCACTTCACGTATCATTTATCCTCTAAAACTGTCCAACCGTGTGACACGACATGCCCCGCCCACCCCACCTCTTCCCCCCCCTTGAGAAAACAAAACAAAAAACAAGGAAGCAATATTGGCTTGAAGCATGGGGCCCTGCTTATTGAGGTGACCCTTGCACATTGATTCATTTCGCCCATGTAGCCCGCACTTCACAAGACAGCGTGGAAAGAAAACCATGGAATTCTTGAAAGAGAGGAAGAGAGACAGAGAGAGAGAGAGAGAAAGAGAGGGAAGAGGAGAGAGAGATAGAGAGGGAGGGGGGAGAGAGAGAGAGAGAAGGAGACCATAAAAAAAAGGAAAGTTTCAAGTTTCTAACGACATTCAGCTGATCCTCTCTGAAATATTTATGGGATTTTTTTTTTTTTCAATTTTTATAAAACGTCCGATCAATTTGTTGAACATAAGTGGATCAAGGCAAAACACATTCAGACACTTGGGGGGGGGGGAGGGGGTTGTTGTTTACATAGGAGAGACGGGAGAGTGGATTTCACGTGTATAAATGTAGAGTGTTCAAAAAATGAAAGTGTACAAGGGGGGGGGGGTCAAACTTCTATGATATAATGGTGGCAGGTTGAACTGTTTCCCTAACAATATACATACAGAAAGTATACAGTGCAGGGCGGACTCCAACCTAACGTTATGTCGTACTTATATAATAATACAATGGTGGCAGGTTGAATACAATGAGCCGTGCACATAATGATACATAGATCAGTGAGTGTTAAGTCTAAGAATGAAATACGATCCTTAAGAATGTTGCACAGCCGGTGGCCTGCTATTCCTGCAGCTCTCAACGTTATGTAAACTTGCGGAGACATTTTTTTTTTCGATCAATGTCTTTACGCCAACCCACTTTTTTACAACCAAATAGAGTTCAGAGACTTTATTATTTATTTAAAAATTCCCTTCAAGATTTCACGGTAGTCAGGCCCGTAGCGTGCGGGGGGGTGGGCTGAGGGGACGGGTCACCCCCTGAATTTTATCTGCCCCCCCCCCCATGCTTGTTTTCTCTACTAAGTAACATTTTTTCCTGCCCCCCCCCCCCGCAATTGGCCTGGCCCCTGCTGTAGAATGCCTGGCCCCTGCTGAAGAATTTTCACGTTACGGGGCTGACAGTAGTCCATGTATTGTTTTTGTTAAGGAGCATCTGGGTGATGTGGGGGGGAGAGAGGGGGCGCTATGCAGTCGTATAGTTTGACCTGGTGTAAGAGCTACGCTGTAAGACCCATGTAAGATGATATTTCTTAATGGAAAACATTTTTACGACAAATATCAATTTTTCAATAATTCAAGACCTACAAAAGTAAGGGTAAGAGATGCAGTAGCCCCCTTGAGATATGATAAATTCATTCATACAAATCTTACATTTTGATGCGGATGTCCACATGTTTATGGTGCATACATATAGGCTTATATCCCAGTCTCAAATTCGATTTGATGCCCCTCTCCCCCGGAGATATGATACATACTTGCATGTATACTTACATACATTATATTTACATACATACTTTCATACATACTTACATGCACACTTACATGCATACTTACATACATACTTACATATATACTTACATGCATTATATTTACATACATACTTTCATACATACTTGCATGCATGCTTACATGCATACTTACACACATATTTATATGCATACTTACATACATACATACTCACATGCATACTTACATAATACTTACATGGATACTTACATACATACTTGCATACATACTTACATACATAATACTTACATACATAATACTTGCATATTTACATACATACTTACATGCCTACCAGCCTCACTTTTTTTTACCTCCCGATACAATGGAGGTTCATGTACCGTGTTTAAATGTCAGCTAACGTCCGTCGTCGTTTGGTGACATTCTAATTGGCTGGCACAAGCCTACGGTATAACACAATGTTGTAAAGAGTGGTGGATGATATTTTAGCGAGGGACTGAAGCCACCGGTGCTGGTGACATTTGAGTCTGACACGAAACAACCCACCCACTTTCTCAGTTGTTGTTGTTGTTTTAATATCACTTTTAGGGTAAAATACTGTTTATTCAGAAATAACTCCAGACCTCAAATTCATATCACGTTCGGTCTGTGACATTTCATAACATGTCATGATATTAAATATGCATGCAATGTCCATCCTCGAGGTAAGTTCAAAATAATCATGGGAGATTCAGAAACAATTAAATAAATGAAAACTGGGACTTAAAACACCTTTTGTTGATAAGTAAAGAACTTGGAATAAAAATAATGAATGAATGATTTGTTCGGTAAATGTTGCCTTGTTCTATTGACAGTGTGATATGTTAAGCATCAGTCCAGCAGACCCTTCAGGTCATTTCACTAGTCCAGCAGATCCACCAGGTCATTTCATCAGTCCAGCAGATCCTCCAAGTCATCTCATCAGTCCAGCAGACCCTTTGGTCATTTCATCAGTCCATTAGACCCTTCAGGTCATTTCATCAGTCCAGCAGACCACTCAGGTCATTTCACTAGTCCAGCAGATCTTTCAGGTCATTTCATCAGTCCAGCAGATCCTTCAGGTCATTTCATCAGTCCAGCAGACCCTTTGGTCATTTCATCTGTCCATTAGACCCTTCAGGTCATTTCATCAGTCCAGCAGACGTTCAGGTCATTTCATCAGTCCAGCAGACCCTTCAGGTCATTTCATCAGTCCAGCATATCCTTCAGGTCTCTGGGATCACACGCGGCGAAAATATGGTAGTGTATATCCATAGATATATCTAACCCACTTTCCTGTTGGTCAACAAACACACCAGCCAGTGCATGGCACGCCCTTATGGGTGTCAAAGTATTAAGTGGTTTCGGTTTAGTGGACAGGGACTTAATGGGGCTCCGACAGGGCCTGCACATCATAAATGTTGCGGGGGAGGGACCCCATGTTATAAGCGACGCCACTGGTAATAACCATTGTTATAATTGACTATTGAAAAGTTATTTCCTAAATATTTCGTAAAAAGATTTATGTCTCTGTTTATTTCCTACTCTGATAAGTTTTACTACTGTACTTTTGTTGTTTCAGACACTTTGTTTCTTAGTGGCAAGTTTTGTAAACAGTTTATTTACAGTACAGATATAGGTACATGAAATCTTTATTCATTTATTCTTACAGCTAGCATTGATAGCATAAAGGTCATACAGACATACTGATATAGTAACTACAAAAGGACCATGCAGACAGACAGATGTATTACATACATATGGAACATACAGACATATATATATATATATATATATATATATATATCATATACATATGGAACAAACAGACATACATATATATTAACTACTTAAGGAAGATAAACAGATATATTACCTAAATAAGGAACATCCAGACATACAAATATATTACCTACAAATAGAACATGCAGAAAAACAGATATATTAACTACAAAAGGGCCATGCAGACAGACAGATATATTACATATGGAAAAGACATACAGATATATTAACTGCTTAAGGACCATGCAGATAAACAGATATATTACATACATATGAAACATACGGATATATTACCTATATAAGGAACATTCAGATAGATATATTACCTACTAATAAGTATGTATGTGTGTGTTAGTTTTACCAAAAAAATATTAATTTCACGCCCACAAACAAAGTGGAGTTTCAGCTAGAGGTTAGAGGATAATTTTTACAAAAAATTGTTTAGGGTCAACAGAGAGATAAAAAGAATTCATTGAAATGACGTAATTGGATTCTGTTCAATACAGTATGTAACATTGAAACATGTCGAGGCAGCTGAACTTGGACTTTTAATGAGCATGAGCCGAGCACGAAATAACAATAAACTCAGTATACACATATATTTTTCTATGGTTTTGTAATGATGTGCGCTAACATGAGAGATGAAAAAATGTATAAGAGAAAGTTCAATACTGAGTCGTAAAAAAATGATGATAGTTACTTAGATGATGATCACCCCACACATCAGTACAACCACGAAAGAAAATGTGGATAAGTCAACAGTCACTAGACTCAGCAGACGATCTTCTTATGCCTCTGCCTCCACGACAAAACCAGCCGTTGATAAATACAGACAGGAAGAGCAAATTGAAAAATGACTTGGACTTAGTACAGTGATGGAAGCTATATGAGGACAAATACCTGTTTTCCACAAAGTTCCTTTGCTAACATCACATTTTCTGTTTCTGTTTACGAAGAATCACCATATTTACTGACAGCTGTGATTAACTAGGTATAGAAAATAGTCTAAATTCAATTATTATAATAAGAAGAAAGAAGAAGAAAGAACTCTTCTGTCAACTAAACTGAATTATTATGCCTATTCGATAGAACATAAACTTGTTCGAATTCACATAATTTCGCTTTAGCATCTACAGCACAGCCCTGGCGCGGTTAACTATTTTAATCGATAAATTATTCTGAAATAAAGAGAATAATTATCAAAGTTTGCATGATCTACATATTGATTGTTTTATAATGAGAATGAAGACTTTTATTGAACTGTATATGTAACATACTACTATTGAACAGCACAGGTAACAAACAAACTGCTATTGAACAGCATAGGTAACAAACTACTATTGAACAGTTTAAGAAAGTAAGAATCAAAAGAAAATGGAACCAGCTCGGTATTCGCCCTTTGTTTCTGGTAGAGCAAAACCAATTGTTCCCTCCATAAACTGGCCTTGTGTTTATGTTTTACTCCCATTCATTAAGTATATTCAGTAACATTATGAATGTTAACGTCTGCTGATAAAAAATTTCCAGACAGTTTTTTTTTTATATATTTTATAAACTCAATTCCTCTCCATGTCAAAACTTCACGTCACAGGGTGATAGACAAATATTTTAATATTATAATTAATCATTTATGCCTGAAATATGTTTTAATTAATTGCCTGATGTGTGAAGTCCATGTAAGGATAACTACGTTCATCTCAGTCACACGTGGTTTGCCACACGACCCTCCCTCCCACGCTTTTTAATTGCTTATAGTGATATCCAAACATCTGATGTTCAAGTCAATGTCAGTTGATGTTCAAGTAAATGTCAGTTGATGTTCAAGTCAATGCCAGTTGATGTTCAAGTCAATGTCAGTTGATGTTCAAGTCAATGCCAGTTGATGTTCAAGTTAATGCTAGTTGATGTTCAAGTCAATGCCAGTTGATGTTCAAGTCAATGTCAGTTGATGTTCAAGTCAATGCCAGTTGATGTTCAAGTCAATGCCAGTTGATGTTCTAGTCAATGCCAGTTGATGTTCAAGTCAATGCCAGTTGATGTTCTAGTCAATGCCAGTTGATGTTCAAGTCAATGTCAGTTGATGTTCAAGTCAATGTCAGTTGATGTTCAAGTCAATGCCAGTTGATGTTCAAGTCAATGCCAGTTGATGTTCAAGTCAATGCCAGTTGATGTTCAAGTCAATGTCAGTTGATGTTCAAGTCAATGCCAGTTGATGTTCAAGTCAATGTCAATTCATTTTATGTTCATACAAAATTTAAAACAGTACTTGATGGCCATTTAGCTCATAGTGTGTTGTTGTAGTTCAAATTATTCTTGTAATTGCTGTAACTGCCTTGTTTTTCTTGCTGAGGCCAAAAACATCTTTAACACCGGCAAATCAAAACACTGTGTGTAATTTAAGAAACTCTCGGGAAATGGAACACGGTCAGATTCCACGCCCCGCCAACACTCAAAGTTAAAATAAACAATCTACAACTAAATAAATCTCCAAGACAAGTGTCTCTGGTAAACACAAGTCTTCAATTTCAGAGTAGGAATCATTTATATATTGACTTAAACTCTCCAATATAAAAACATTTCAAAGTGCAGTGCTGTAATGGGGGAAAGGGGGGGGGGGTTGTTGACATTGTGCAGTTTTCTAATCAGACTTGGGCAGAATTTATGTGTGGCTAAACTTTTCTACAGATTTTCTTTTTGGTTAAACTATTCTTCATATTTTCTATTGGCTAAATTTCTCAACAGATATATTATTTGGCTAAATTTCTCTACAGATATATTATTTGGCTAAATTTCTCTACAGATATATTATTTGGCTAAATTTCTTTACAGATGTATTATTTGGCTAAATTTCTCTACAGTTGTATTATTTGGCCAAATTTCTACAGATATATTATTTGGCTAAATTTCTCTACATATATATTATTTGGCTAAATTTCTCAACAGATATATTATTTGGCTAAACTTTTCATCATAATTTCTATCTGGCTAAGCCTTTCTATAGATTTTTATATTTGGACTTACATTTCTGCATATTTTCTGTCTTTTAAAACTATTCTACATCTTTTCTGGTTTCTAAATTTATCTCAAATTCTCGGGGCATCTTTCATCAGATTTTCTATGTGTCTAATCTGTTTAACATATTTTCTTTCTATGTTTAGTTTGATTTGAAAAAGTGTCTTTTTTATTCCTTATATTTAGTTGAGTGTAGCAGTTGACAGTTTTTTAAATGCTTCTGGCTATATATGCTGGTAACTTTATATATAAGTGATGCTTTATTGTTAATATAAATCATGTAATTCATTTTAATAGTAATCGGTATTTGAAGAATAGTCGTTGATAGCTGTTTTACCTGTTTATCTTAACAGATATATTAGTGCAAGAATTCTAAGAATTACTTAAATTTTCCAAACACAAAAAAAAATTGCATAACCAATAACTCAATTCAGCTCCACCTAAAACTCATTTGTTCCTTGTTCTATATCTTGTCAATTACCTGAAACTTCCTCACAACACACTGACACAGAGGCAAAGAGTTATAAAACAAAACACAAAAAAACTGCAGCAAATGATCCATTGAAAGCTTTTTATTGCTAAAAGTTACGACATTTTAAAACTTCAATTCAATAAGTCGTGCTAAGTGAGGCGTGAAGTGATTCTGTCCAATGGTTCGTTAAATGCATCACATATACTTCAGGCGCTGCGCACTTTTTTTTTAGCGCCCTTGTTTATAGCACAGCAGACGATTTATTTATTTTCTTTATTGGTTTTAAGCTCAATGAAATATTTCCTCAGTTTATTATCAGAAGCTTTAGAATGGCGAAATAAGTACGCATGTGTGCATATGTTTTCGTTTTATGCGCTTTTGAGCAAATTATACTCCACTTCCCGCAGACAGTACATCACCAGGTTCTGGTTTAGTTTAATCAGAGAAATTGTATTTGCCTGGAATTAACATACCGGGCTCTTATCCCAACAACTGACGAGCCTGGATTCGAGTTAAAGTTATCTTATCTCATTGAGAGTCGAGCTTGAATGTAACTTACCGGCCACATATCCCAGTGAGAGTCGAGCTTGAATGTAACTTACCGGCCTCATATCCCAGTGAGAGTCGAGCTTGAATGTAACATACCGGCCTCATATCCCAGTGAGAGTCGAGCTTGAATGTAACATACCGGCCTCATATCCCAGTGAGAGTCGAGCTTGAATGTAACTTACCGGCCTCATATCCCAGTGAGAGTCGAGCTTGAATGTAACTTACCGGCCTCATATCCCAGTGAGAGTCGAGCTTGAATGTAACTTACCGGCCTCATATCCCAGTGAGAGTCGAGCTTGAATGTAACTTACATATCCCAATGAGTGTCGACCCTTCTCGCAGGTCCAGAAGTCGTCCCTGACTCCATTCAGCTTATTATGACCTGTACCTGTTATTTACCTGGGAGTCATGTTGATTGGCCGAAGTGCTGGCCACATAACCCTCTCCCTTTTGCTTGTCGATGATACTCGTGGGTACTAGATACGGATTACCCCTACGTCCTGTAGAGTCAGTTGTTAACCCTACTTGGTTGTTCAGACCGAAAAGAGACCGAAAATATCATTTCTAAATCCACTGAGATGGCTAAAAAAAAATCATAAATACATATGTACGTCTTTAAATTCTACTCTTTAAATATGTATGTGCAAATATTAAGCAAAGTCAGAGGAGTATTTACGTGGGTTGATGACCCGAGCGTAAAATTTAAAAAGTTGGTTTATAGAAAAAAAAATGCGAGACGATGAAAAAAAAAAGGTACAAAAGTAAAGTTCGGTTTTGTGGGGCTGTCGGGGCCCTCAAGTTCCCACTGGTTATGATACAGTTAGTTTGGAAAACCAAAAAAAAAAAGATTGTTCCAGCTAGTGCGACAACAAAAGGCCCTTGTGGTTATGGGTGGCCGTATTGTCAAGCGCTCGACTTTCGACCTTAGGGTTCATGGTTCGGTGAGGTACAGTAGATGATAATTTCAGATCGTGGTGAAAGTCTCTCCCCCCCCCCGCTATATTTCCCGTGGTGCCTACGTGGCCAATGCACTATTGGCTATGTTTGGAATGAAAACTGGGCACCGTAAAAACTGTCCCAATAGTGACTTATAGGATATAAGAGATTCCATCCCATTTTTACAAGGGACTTCACACACACACATACACACCCACACCAGTCCCTTGTCCCATGCGACTACGTCATCAGGGAAGACCTGTTGTGCAGCAAGCAGTTTAAAATGTTGACTTACAAGAGGCTATAATCGGCTCCGCCAGATGATCCTAATGAAGAAGCTCTTCTTAATTCATCTCTCAGTTTGTTGTTTTCTTTTCTTCATCGCCTTAGCCTCGCTCCATTCGCTTTTAATCTCCCAGCGAGTTAGCCCACCAGTTGATGGTTTCGCCAGACGACATTTTTTTTTTGAAGAAAATTCCAAGAACGTCAACAGCTTTTGGCTTGGTTAATTTGTGCCGGTAATGTCTCCACTAACATTGACTCTGGGTGACCGTTGAGCCAAGAGTTTTCATTGCACACAAGCTCTCTGTTTGATAAACTCGAGTTGAGATAGATAACACATACACACACATACATACACACACATAATACATACATACATACACACACACATAATACATACATACATACATACATACACACACACATAATACATACATACATACACACACATAATACATACATACATACATACATACTTACATACATACATACATACATACATACATATATACATACACACACACATACATACATACATACATACATACACACACACATAATACATACATACATACATACATACTTACATACATACATACATACATACATATATACATACACACACACATACATACATACATACAAGCATACATACATGCATATATAAATACATACAGATATACATACATACATACATACATACATACATACATACATACATACACACATACATCAGATACTAAGCAAAACGATGTAACAACTTGTAAACGACAAACTTCATGAAGGCATAAAGATAGCCACGGTTTCAAAGAACTGAGTTGTCGGTAAAAATTGAATCCATTCAGATATAGGACATTATACCTTCTAAAATCAAATAATTAGATACATTAATTTTAACAATTTAGTTGTTGATCTGGTTTTTGTATTGAGTATTAATTTCTTAAAAAAAACATTTTATAGAAATCATTTTAGTTGCACATAACTCTATACTAGGAAATATGGATTTTATCTAGCCCGTCAATTACCTTTAATAATAAGTGTACTTGCGATAAAGTGATATCAGCAATACATCAGACATTCAGTGCACAGCATGGCATTCACGCACAGTGCACATTATGACAAATATCAATTTCCATCTCGACATAACGTGGAACATCATGACATCAACTTGTATTAACGATAGAATTAAACTCCTTCATGTCATCATCAGATCTAGATGTCAACAAGTCCAGGCCACACTCCACTAACGGTCAGCTGACGACCCCCCCCCCGGTCAACCAGGAAAATCTCCAGTTAATTATGTCCGTTGTTCGCTAACAACACTTAGACATTTCCTTACTTGTCAACTTGACACCTTCCATTTTTCTGTTCTCTCTTCAAATAATTTAAGTCTGTAAATTTCATTTTTTGCCTGTTTGGCAAATATCAAATGTTACAGACTTGTACTCATGGTGGTTCGTCTATCTTTTGAAGATCTGTTAACTTTTCATATAAATAATGGTGTATAATACATTCAACTTCAGAAGGACCTAGATTCATCATTTGTTTAACAACGTACTTGAGAACAGCATTCAATATGCGACGAAAATTAACTGTAATACGACATTTAATTGAATCACTAGTTTTAAGTTAAACTCTTAATTTTAATGAAGAGATTTAGCCTTCAGACAGCAGTTTATTTAAACTGGAAGTTTAATTTTGGATTCGACATTCAACTTCAGCACAGCATTTAACTTATCACTATATTCACTCTAATCCGACATTTTACTTTAGCGCGACTTTTAGCTAGAGTGCGACTTTCAAATTTAACCCGATATCAAATTTAAAATTCGACATTTAAAAAAAAAATTAAAAAATACATTTTCTGTGAATTTAAACGGCGGGTCAACCTTAGGCCCCCGACTCCGGGGAGACCTCACAAAACACCAACAGTACTCCAGTATGGGGAGACCTCACAAAACACCAACAGTACTCCAGTATGGGAAGACCTCACAAAACACCAACAGTACTCCAGTATGGGGAGACCTCACAAAACACCAACAGTACTCCAGTATGGGGAGACCTCACAAAACACCAACAGTACTCCAGTATGCACGTATTTATTTCTCTATTTTCTTCTGCGCACTGTACCACAACCGACTGTAATCCTTTTCTGGTCATCACAACATTCAAGTTCAGCGTTCGCTACGACACATTTTGAGGACAAGTATTCTAACCATTTTAGCAAATTCATGCCCGTTGTTCAATGAAGCAGTTCGCGCCCTTTGTTTAATGGTGTGACGCTACTGATCGAGGTCAGATAAATTAATCACTTCTGCCGCGCCCAGTGACCTGTATGACAAAAGGACTGGTCAGTGTCACGCCGGACATGACAGAAAGGTTCAATGACTCATTCACTGTCCGTGATTCATTAATCCTGGTATTTGTTTACGAGCGAAATAAAAAAAATTGGGGGATAGATAAAAATATAAAAACGAGTAAAGTTTTAATGGCAATGTTATGTCAACAAAATTAAAAAGCTATTATCTGATGGAGACTCAAGAAACGGAGATTGAATGAAAAGCTTCCAGTTTTCCTGTCCTTCGCTCTTAACACTGATACTGTCACTGTAGCTTTTTCTACAATCTCTCATCGTTTCCATAACCTTTACTCTCTCTCTCTCTCTCTCTCTCTCTCTCTCTCTCTCTCTCTCTCTCTCTTCTCTCTCTCTCTCTGTTCTCTCTCTCTCTCTCTCTTTCTCTCTCTCTCTCTCTCTCTCTCTCTCTCTCTGCCTATCACACACTCACTTTCTCTGTTTTCTTTCTGAATCCTAACTCCCCCTGGTGTTCCCTCCTTCCCTACCCAGATCTCTCCAATTGAATTTGCCGACTCACATAAATAGGTCAGCGATACTAAAAATAACAATGGCTGCTGTTTTAAAAGCTTGAATTCGGTTGGTTGTCTGCACAGAGTAAACTTTGGGACGAAATGTCGATTATTTTTTATATATTTCCTCTCTCTCTCTCTCTCTCTCTCTCTCTCTCTCTCTCTCTCTCTCTCTCTTAATGTGATGAAAAGGAAATAAATCTTGACTTAGATTTCTTCCAGTGTTGATAATTCATTCACCTATTGGGGAAAATGGGTGGATAGGACATAGGACAAAATGTCCTTGGTTTTATTTCCTTTCATGAAGATTACACAAATAAAGAAAAAATCTTTTGTGTGATATCCGAGCAGCAATTTTATGTTAGACTTGATCATAATATAACAGCAGGTTCACATCTTAGTTTATTAAGGGGGAATAAAAACGGTAGATAAATGAGCTGAAGGTGAAGAGAGAGAGGGGGAGAGAATGAGAGAGAGAGAGAGAGAGAGAGAGAGACGGAGATAAAGAAATATGATTATTAAGGCATAACTATATCAGCTGGAAGTTTCACCAAATTGTGTTATTTTTGCAAGATACTGTCAAATAGTAGATTATTATAAGATTGTTAACTTTCTAGACACAATCCTACGACATCCTCTGTACAGAACGATGTGACATCTCTTGAATCCCAATCAAAAGTGGATACAGTTTAGAAATATCTACATTTCAAACACACTCGGAAAGCTAACGAGGCCACTACTCGTTCAACCAGCAAGGCCACTACTCGTTCAACCAGCGAGGCCACTACTCGTTCAACCAGCGAGGCCACTACTCGTTCAACAAGCGAGGCCACTACTCGTTCAACCAGCGAGGCCACTACTGGTTCAACTGACGAGGCCACTACTGGTTAAATAAGCGAGGCCACTACTGGTTCAACTAACGAGGCCACTACTGGTTTAACTAGCAAGGCCACTACTGGTTTAACTAGCAAGGCCACTACTAGTTCAACTAACGAGGCCACTACTGGTTCAACTAGCAAGGCCACTACTGGTTCAACAGGCGAGGCCACTACTGGTTCAACTAGCGAGACCACTACAGGTTTAACTACGGAGACCACTACTGGTTCAACTAGCGAGACCACTACTTCTTCAACTTTGAAGAATCCATCTTACGTTTCTATCAATTACAAGATATTGTTTATTGACACCAATAAGGCCAAAGGTGAAATGTGTCCATTCCATTCACATGCAAGACTTGGTTAAAACCCTGGAGTCAAATGGTCATACATGCATCACAGGTGCTACACGACGAATCTTCAGATGTAGATGACCGACACAGGGATTTGAACACCTGAAATGCGTCATCCAGCTAGTGTCTCACAACTTCATCTTCTATGGTAGACTATACTTTTGTAAATCGACTTATACTTGACAAACGAATTCCACAGCAAACATAGACGTTTCGTTTACTTCATCCCATCTCTATTTGACGTCATCACTTCTAAATGAAAAGATCTTCTTATTTTTCAAAGGTATTCTTCATTCTCTACTGGGCAGTAGACAGAAAGGATGGGGTGTGTGTGTGAAAGGGGGGTGGGGGGGAGATTCCAATTGATTTACAGCAAAGGATTTTTTCCCGAGACAGACGGTCATTAACTGGACAGGGTGTCCAACACAAAAACTAGGCCACTGCTCCTACTGGATGTGTAGAAATGATAGTATGGAAACAAGAGCAAGTGTAATTGACAGATGTCAGATGTGACATGACATTCCTGGACATATCTTAATGGAGTCTGAGACGTATGTCAACTTACAGAAATGACCCCCCCCCACACACTCACGGGGAATGAGAGGAGGGTTTTGATTGTCTGCCCATTACATGGTCCTATTTGTCTGTAACAGTAACTGTGACACGTCTATTAAGATAACTGATTCATTTTTGTATAATTAGTAACTTCTGTGTTCCCTTATGAATAATGTCTTCTTTATGTGTTACCATAAAGGTGGCGCCTTCTTTATCTCTGTCTGATATGACAACGACTTTAAACTTTTTCTTATTATTATCTTATGGACAGGGCAGTTAAACCAACTGTTTTCGATTGGATCCTGCGTCAAATAAGGTCCCGCGCCCATTGGCGCCTCCGGGCCAATAGGCGCCCTGTGCTTTTAGCTTACAACAGATCTTGATCCCGATTGAGAATTTAAGTCCATTTAAAATATTGCCCTACAGTTGGACCTCAACGACAGAACATGTAGTAAAACAATCATTCCTGTTTTATGACTCTGTTTAAACAATCGATACAGACAGTAAAACAATCATTCCTGTTTTATTACTCTGTTTTTATAAGTGATTGATGTTTACTTGACACATCCTCAATATTCAACCAATACACACAGTATCAGACAGGCCTATATAACTTTAATTTGGAACGATAATTGAGATCATATACCAGTTCATGTTGCTGTTGTTGTTGTTTTCAAACTTAGTCCTGTAAAACCTTTTTATATAATATCAAAAAGTTGAGTTCCCTTAGCCCTAATAGACCATCGGGGAAGATGAAGTATAGAATTAATCTGTTTCTATAATCACGGGCATATTTAGGGGCTGTGTGGTTAGGACAACGCCTTTACTTCGCTAACTAATGTCAGGTAACCTTTTTAAAGCTGTGTGGACTTTTCGCCAAATTTAACCTGAAAAATTTTCATTGGTTCTAACAAAGGATCGAACCCGGGAGTTTCAGGTCGACAGTCAAGCGCACTACACCACTCGTCCATCCGCCCACCATTTCATATTATACGATACAACGTAATTCAATATCTACTCCCCAGAAATGACTTTTACTTTTCCTAGGCCTATATATGTTGACCCGAAGGTTACAATAAACAGTTTAATATATATATATATATATATATATATATATATATATATATATATATATATATATATATATATATATATATATATATATATATATATGTATATATTATTTCTGTTCATATCTGGCTGACCTCGGCTTGTATTCAAACACAGACAGGACTTGGTCTAAATGTCAACAGTGATCTCATTGTGAAGGGGGAAAATGGATGCCAGTATGAATATATTGGTGGACCACCATGTGTCCGTATGAATATATTAGTGGACCACCATGTGTGGGGCCAGTGTTGATCAATGAGAGCTATACACCGAGAGAATTTATGTTTATCATTATGTAGATAACCACACCGCACACACACACACATACAAACTCGTATGAAAGATTCCAGTGCGCCGATTCCTAGAAATCAAACAATATTTAGGTCCATATTATATGAATAATGCTGCAGATGTAATCCTTGGTATACAACGTATAGAAAACATAAAATAAAACATTAGGTTAATGCAATGAGTCTCTCAATTTTTCGCAATTGTACCCCAAAGGACGCGAAAGTATGTCCGAGGGTACCCCTAACACGTAAATTCGCGAAAAAAAATGAAATTAATTTTGTAATGTGACGTGTTTATCTTTATAATGTGACTCTTGGGCCCCGGGGGTTTGGTGATAAGTCAAAGCAAACGATATGACCTTTTTCAGACTCTCAGTAGTTTTAAAGTAAAGTTATATGTCTCTGCGTGCCCCTGCATAACTTTCCCCGTACCAGAGCAAGTTATGGGTCAAATGGGTCGCAAAATTGGATGGGTCACATGGGTCATGGGTCAATGTTCCCTGACCCACGACCCATCCTTAGTCTCCGTCCGACCCTAAAAAAAAAAACCCGTCGTCACGGCGATTTTTTTTATTTCAAAATGGTTTCTATGGCAACGGCCGCCATCTTGAAAATAACAACATTCAATGGGTCTGGGTCAAGAACTTGATGGGTCATATGGGTCATGGGTCAAGCTCAGTGACCCATTACTTGCTCTGCCCCGTACCAATGGGGTACGTGTACCACCGATTGAGCATCGCGGCTGTAGAGTAATTCAAAAAATGACATGTAATCCTCTCCACTAATTGCCACTACTGCTCCCACTACATTGAGGTCTCCTGTAGCCCATGAGTTTTGTCAGGTTTGACCTGCAGTGCACGACATTCACCACATGCACTCTAAACCTGGATCAACTATTCACGTTGACCCCATTCCCATTCTTCCTATAACTGACCTCACTTTACCCCCATCAGACAGTGTTATACCCCGGGGGGGGGGGCATCAACCCAGTAACCCTGTTTCTATCCAGAAATTATCCAGAGATAAGTCAATATAAACAAGCAAGGACCACTTTGTGGCACTCTGCAGAGAACTTCGTTTTCTAGGAGAATCAATTTCTTTAAATTCTGCAGATCTAACTTACTTCTCTTTAAATACAGACGCGCACATACACAATTTTGTGGACGGGTCGACTTGACACAGGGGGCTCACAGTGGCCCAGGAGGCTAAACGAGTATACGGGCCCATCCTCAATCAATAATTACATTTGATTCATCTGAGAGAACATTACACAAGTTTACCCCTCCTACTTGGTGGGGGGGTGACAGAGGGTGGTTGGGAAAAACCTGTTAAGACAATCATGTTTTTATTTTTTAAGTCTCTTAAATTCTACTTCTATTTTGTGATTTATATTTATGCCTGTCTTCAAACACCAAATTGTTCCTTGTGGTACACGGACACATGTTGATGTCTGTATTCAGATATTCATATTTGTAAACTCTCAAACAACAAATTGTTCCTTGTGGTACATGGACACCATGTTGATGTCTGTCTTCAGATATTCAGATTTGTAAACTCTCAAACACCAAATTGTTCCTTGTGGTACACGGACATATGTTGATGTCTGTCTTCAGATATTCAGATTTGTAAACTCTCAAACACCGAATAGTTCCTTGTGGTACATGGACACCATGTTGATGTCTGTCTTCAGATATTCAGATTTGTAAACTCTCAAACACCGAATTGTTCCTTGTGGTACATGGACACCATGTTGATGTCTGTCTTCAGGTATTCAGATTTGTAAACTCTCAAACACCAAATTTTTCCTTGTGGTACACGGACACATGTTGATGTCTGTATTCAGATATTCATATTTGTAAACTCTCAAACAACAAATTGTTCCTTGTGGTACATGGACACCATGTTGATGTCTGTCTTCAGATATTCAGATTTGTAAACTCTCAAACACCGAATTGTTCCTTGTGGTACATGGACACCATGTTGATGTCTGTCTTCAGGTATTCAGATTTGTAAACTCTCAAACACCAAATTGCTCCTTGTGGTACATGGACACCGTGTTGATAAAACACTGACTTAGACTTTAGCCCAGAGGTGGGCAAACTTTTTTTTTAAGCCCGGCCTACAATGGGTTCTTAAATTTGAACGAAGAGCCCGGACCAATAGCATGGGGTTGGAGTCTGTATACCATCAAATATAAACTAAATGTAATTTCATTGGTATGAACGATTGGGCCGAACCAAACATTCAAACAGGCCTTACCTAGCCCGCGGACACTATTTTCGCTCACGTCTGCTCGAGAATCTAAAAATGAATATTATTATTGATTTTAACGTGTCATCTAAACTATATAAAGGTGGCGCCCTCTTGTAGGGAAAGATAAATACCCCCCTTTACACGACGCAGTTGCTCCCCATAGGCTGCGCCTCCGTATTTGATAACCTTTTATTATCCGTTGCCAGGTTGGATATCGGAGGACGCTGGCTGTTCAAGCGAGATAACTCGCCCAAAAAAAAAACGTAAAGTTCATTAAACTTGCAGAACCTCGGAGTTAGGTCCACATCTCCAGGCATAACAAACATTCGGCGGTGAGGTGACAGAAGTAGGGTTGGGCGAGACAAAGAGCATATTTTTACAGTTGTTTATAATGAACAATATTTTCAGACGTAATAATTTGACATACATATATAGAGCAAGTTGACGCACGGATATAGAATTTGAAACGACATACTTACAGACATAAACATACAGACATATTAACATTCATACAAACGTGAAATCAGAGATACAAACATACAAACACACATCTACACAAGTGTACGAACATAGAGTCACGCATATATACAAATATCTTCTGTTTATTTTGTGTCAATCTGTTCAGTTTTTTTTTTGTACTCAAATCATATGTTAATAAATATTGTGTTCTGACTACCAAATATACAGATAGACAGACAAATAGACATGCACGGAGACAGATAGATAGATAGATAGATAGATAGATAGATAGATAGATAGATAGATAGATAGATAGATAGATAGATAGATAGATAGATAGATAGATAGATAGATAGATAGATAGATAGATAGATAGATAGATAGATAGATAGATAGATAGATAGATAGATAGATAGATAGATAGATAGATAGATAGATAGATAGATAGATAGATGCTGTTAAAAGATACAATCTAATTCAGCATCTCAAAATATTGTTACGCCGTCATTCCGCTTGTCAGTATATACATCTTGTAACAATATTGTTATATAAAAACATTTTTTTTTTGTATTTAAAGCAGGTCACATCAATTCAATATAAAGTGATAAAATAGAAATAAAAAAAGAATATATTTATGAGAGTGGAAAATACCGGCCACATGATAAGTGAAATCGATGCTTCGATTTTCGATGCTTCGATTTTTGTTTTTGTTTCTTATCAATATAGGAGGTTGCTTTTGATAGCCATTGAATGTGTGTCATATTTCTGTCTGGAGAATATTGATGGATGGATGGTAGCGAGAGAGTTAAAGTCATATAGACGTGACTACTGCCTGAAATAAGTCTTTCTTGGACAGTCTTTTGATTTGTTTTGGTTATTTATTTTAATTCTCAAAGTATGTTTTATATTTATATCAAAAACGTACAAATATTTAAAAAAAAAATTCAACACCAGAAGAAAAATAATCATAGCTTGCCTCCATGGCAAGTTAAAGTCCAAGTCAGTAATTCTCTTATTTCAGGTAAACACTTGACTCTTTATTAAACTTCTTGTTGAACCTGTGAATCACTGTTTGAACCTATGCACAAAATGATGACGACCTATATAAATAGAGTACGAGGGTATATTTTTTTTACCTTGACTTGATGTCATTAGTTGAACATACAAGATAGACTAATGATTACCTTGACTTGCTGTCATCAGTTGAACGTACAAGATAGTCTAATGATTACCTTGACTTGCTGTCATCAGTTGAACGTACAAGATAGTATAATGATTAACTTGACTTGATGTCATTAGTTGAACGTACAAGATAGACTAATGATTAACTTGACTTGATGTCCTTAGTATAATTAACAATATAGTTTATTAATTTACTTCGTGTAACGTGTTTGTAGCTTGAATATATATAAGGGACGAAAATGTCTGAATTTTTTTGTGCCAGAAAACCATTTAGGCCTCCTATAAGGAACTTCAAATCTGTAAAAAAAAAATAATAATAATGGAAAAATAAATATCAATGAAGTTTCTCGATTTATTTGAAATATTACATTTCTAGTATGAGATTTGTTAACCAAGTCTACTGAGATTTTTTAGTTTTTAAACACTGTAGTGCTGTTTGTGATTTCACTGCGGTTATTGACTGGTACACTAACGTAATCTCGTACATTCACTGGCTGCTTTCAGCCCTGAACTAACAGGTAATTGAATGGTGCGTTTGAAACCAAGTTAAGTTGGTACATAGACGGACAGACTGGTGAGATAGTCCTTGAATCCTACACTCTGCTCACTCTAGAGGTCACAGTTATAGTTCTTACAGTCCAGGTTGAGCACCACTCGAGGAGTCACTGCCAAACACATCAAATAAATATTGAGTCCCCCAGACTCCGCGCGTTTGTGAGAACCGTTCATTTCAGAAAGGGGGTCTTGATTAAGGAGGCTCTCGTGGTCCACTAGAATCACCCCTCATCCTCCAGGGCTGGATTGACGTAACGGACAGAAGTGGACACAAGATATACAGAATCGTGGACGAAGAGGGAGATTAAATTATCCCCCGCCCCCCTTGACCACCCCTCTCCCCACCTATCCTTCCCACGGCCTCTACATATAACATCAACTTTTTTTTGGGGTCACTCGATGACGTCACATTGTTTGTTGTCTGTTACTCTCCCCCCCCCCCCATTAATTTGACATCCAGCTATGTCACGGGTACTGGTTAGATCTGGTCTTGTTTAAATTTGTGTCCATAGTAATCTACTACGTGATCAACATGTCATCTATATGTCAAAGTGGATTAGATCGGTATGAGTCGCGTGTCATTTACATTGCCTTGATATCGAACTGTTACAATTTAAAAAGGGGAGGGAAGAGAGACCAGAATGGCTTATTGTTCGGGACATCTCTGTTCATAAAGGAAAATTGATATTTCCTAAAACTTTACGTAATTGTACTTCATCAACTTTTTACCACTCTTTGTTTATATTAACTGGTTGCATTTTTAATAAGTCATTAAGTACGTGTCAAGTGAGTACAATAGAAGTGATATTCAGGTGTATGATTCATGGTTAGAATCACTCAGTGGAATAGGTTCAATATTGTTTGCAGCCAATATGAAGTGTTTAACAATTTAGAATTAAGAAGATAATAAAGACCTGAAAGAGCATTAAAATGATTGTTTATAAAAATTAATTAACTAATGTGTACAAAATAAGACAAATTCAAACAGCTCATTTCCAGAATGCATCACTTTTATGCAGTGCTCGATTTAAGAAAAAACCAGTGGCGGGGATGGAACAAAATTTCTGCAGAGCCGGGGATAAATGTCTATGGTTTCATCCTCGGCAGGGATATATTAGCTAAAGCAGAGCCGGGGATGACAGTTCTCAGAGCCGGGGATATCCCCGGCATCCCCGGCGGTAAATCGAGCCCTGGTTTTATGCAGAGTATGCATCTACTCTATATTATCCATACTTTGTGGATAAATAGTTGAAGACTGAGATTTACAGCCATTGGTTGTCATTCTTATGGTCATAATAAACCTAGCTATAACTATTAGATATTTTGTTTATTTATTTATTAGTACGTCCGATTACAGAAGTCATGGAGCTGAGTTCGAGCCCCAACATAGCCAGAGATGTAATGTATGTCCGGTATATTGCCACCACACGTCATAGAGAATGGTTCTTACAGGATTATTATTTAATCCCATGCGATGGATTATGTTTTGTTATGAGCAGCGGTAGTTTATTATCTCACACGTTTTTTTTTTCTCTATATGTAACCAACATAAGACATTGTTTGTTTAAAACTTGCAGTGAATTTTGTAATAGTTCGTTCTCTCTATCTCTCTGTTTATTTATCTGACTCTCTTTCTCACTCTCTGTCTCTTTCTCTCTATCTCTCTCACTCTCTCTCTCTCTCTCTCTCTCTCTCTCTCTTTCTCTCTCTTTCTCTCCCTCTTTCTCTTTCTTTCTCTCTTTCTCTCTTTCTTTCTCACTCTCTCTCTTTCTATCTTTTTCTCTCTATCTCTCTCACTCTCTCTCACTCTCTCTCTTTCTCTCTCTTTCTCTCCCTCTCCCTCTTTCTCTTTCTTTCTCTCTTTCTCTCTTTCTTTCTCACTCTCTCTCTTTCTATCTTTTTCTCTCTATCTCTCTCTCTCTCACACACACACACACACACATACACAAATACATACATATACCAAGACGCTGTTTATTGGGAAGTCCTATACAAAGTTACATTTAATAACCCCTGGGTCAAAATTTCGGACCCGTAATAACTTTTGAAAACTTGGGGGGGGGTCTCTTCTCACATTCTTCACAATTTGATAATAGTATCACTGGAGCCCCTGAGAGGAACTCATTTTGCTCTTCCTTGTAACTAGCGAAATAGGAATCTCCGATCGTGGGGCACCCTGGCACGTGGAGGTGCTAGACACGCCCCTAGTGTGTCTTACTATAAGAGCGGCACTGCGCGCACACACTCTCTCTCTCTCTCTCTCTCTCTCTCTCTCTCTCTCTCTCTCTCTCTCATGCACACACACAAACACACAAATCTGTTAACTCACTTGTTTATATTTTCTGCTGAAGTGAACACAGGATTGTGTTAATAGACTTTCCTCTACACTTCATTGATTTCACATCCAATAAAAATATCTAACATCAAATTTGGAATTTACCTAGTTTTGATGATAATGGCACAGAAATCAATTATTTCTTGAGTATGTTCTAAATCATTCGGAATTTTTCCAACACATAAAATCCTGTTTTTTTTTAAACTATCATTCTCCCCAAGCATCATACTTTGAGTACAGCCTTCATCCACTGAATCACTTTTTATGTAGGCCTACTTTGTGTACCGTCTTCATCCACTGAATCAGTTGTTGTGTACTTTGAGTACCGTCTTCATCCACTGAATCAGTTGTTGTGTACTTTGTGTACCGTCTTCATCCACTGAATCAGTTGCAACGTTATAATGTTGTTTCAGCTGCACTTTTTCAAACACAAGAAATATATCAGTTGTACATTTCAACTGCCTGGAACATCTCGGCATTCTCCGGTTAGTCAATTGTTGTGAAGTCTAAACTAAAAGCCGAGTACAAGACAACAAACAGATTCCATGTGGGATGGATAAGATAAGGGAAAAACCTTAAAAAATGTAAATGCATACTGCGAAAAACCATTAAATATTTACTTTATATATATATATATATATATATATATATATATATATATATTTATATATATATATATATATATATAATACTGTTTAATACACAATTTACAGTGACAAAGACATATACAGTCGATTCTGCTTAATTGGGACACATCGGGACCGAGGCTTTTTGTCCCAATTAAGCGGCTGTCCCAATTAAACATACAAATTTACTATTGGCTTCTTGGTTTGGTTTCTTTGAGATTTGTCCCAAATAAGCGGCTGTCCCAACTAAGCGGTGTCCCAATTAAGCGGAATCCACTGTATATTAATCTACTTCAAGCCATACAAATGTATTTTATAAGAGATTTGTTGTTTTTTTTTAAAATAGAAAGTGAAAAAGATCAAGTAACGTAACTAATGTTTTCAACAGTTTTTGTGAGTTACCGTCACTTAACGCCATCAGATTACCACTAACTCAGACACTGTGTGTTCTGTTGATTGTTTACCTTTTTAACTCGTCTACCGCAGATGATGGTTTAATTATCTAATATGTGATCCCTGTCTTGAAAGGTGGGCTCACATTTACTGAGGGGGAAAAGGGGGTGAACTTGGTGCATGTATGTTAAACAAACTAGGGTCGACCTTCCACCACCCCCCCACACCCCCGAGTTATTGGGGGGGGGTTTCATAAATAGAAAACATTTAGTACAAAGGGCGTGTCCGTAGATATAAAAGATACGTTTATTATTCAACCAAAAAGGTTATCATTGAATGCAGTATGTTACGTACCTCATCCAATAGAATATGCTGGAGTAGTTAAATTAGGTCAGTGGAAGTGAATCGACTTCTATTTCAATGTGTCTACAGATATATGGATTTATATACTAGATCATATTTCAATGTGTCTACAGATATATGGATTTATATACTAGATCATATTTCAATGTGTCTACAGATATATGGATTTATTGACTAAATATCACTGTCACAACCCAATTGAAAGACTCGTGGTCTAGGGGTACAATGGCGAGAGGTTCACCCAGGTCCCCGTAGGTTGGACATACACATTAACATTTGTATATATATATATATATATATATATATATATATATATATATATATATATATATATCACATATACAATCAATAACTCTTGATAAATAATCAAACAAATAACTTAAATACTATTTATAAATTACTATACAGAAAATAGTATATGCATGTGGCAATTTCCATCACCCACCCAGTTAAATTAATACAGCATAGAAACTGGCACATGGCCCTAATAGTATTAACATTCAATAAGTAGACTATATTATAACATATCAGCTATTACATTATGCTGTCCAGTGTTCTCTCAAGCCTGGGCGTCTAGGTCTAAGATGCCTCCAGAACTACTAGGGTGTCAGGGCTGTTAAGGTGGACATCAGGCAGGGCAATTCACGCTGACCAAGTACTATTCAGACAGGTTACATTCAATTCAGGGCGTACATGTTACAAACAACATCATTTACGACATAACTACAGAATGCTACTTCTATTTTACTCTACATAACGTATTGTATAAATTACACAACATCGATCATCCTACCACTTACACACACCAACCAACATCATATATGTAAATAAACCGGTTACATGAAATAGGGCGAATGCAAATTAAACACACACACATCAAACATCACGTATGTGAATGAGCCGGTTACATGGCATGGCGAATGCACAATGAACGTACCAAAACTATGCGTTGCACGTCACTTGTAGCTGTTCACTAACAGAGCGCCACAAGTTTTCGTTTTATAACATGCGCACCAAAATGTGCATACATCCTTTCAAACATACTCACCGACCTGAACTCTATGCTATTTTCACAATCACAATAAAAAAAAACTATACATTCATTAGGAATAATTGAATTATTACAATCCGTTAGTTTGAAGAACCTGCACAGAAGGCTCATCAGATTACTTTGAGCAGTAACATTCTTACTTAGGCTAAAGCCTTGGGTCCCGCTGCCTAATGCCTACCCTTCCAGTATCAAAAAGTATTGTCTGGTTCATTAAGGGCCGCAACATCGCTTCTGGGGGGGGGGGGGGCAGTGAACTATGACAAGGGGAAGGCACTCTGGTCCACTTGCCTCCTGCCCTAAAAGCGAAGCAAAATAAATAATCATTTTGAAAGTAACGTGGTTCCCCCCCCCTCTTAATGTTTTTGGCCCATGTTCTAGTGGGCTACAATATTCAACACATTTTATCAACAATAATATTGTGAGAATGTATCTCTAGTATGTTTTAAATTTAATTTTCTTCATTCAATCATTGATTGATTGTTTCAATCACAAGTTTCGTTTCTTCCTGCTTCCGTTTCCCTTCCCCCCCCCCCACGCGCGCGCAGTTAAAGTTGTAATCATCATCCAGGACACAAATAGAACAAACAAATAAATGATGAAACTGACAAGTGATCTTTTTCAAAAAAGTTTTTTTTTTTAACAACAAAACATGTTTCTGGGTTTTTATATTTTTTACATGCCTGTCAGGACATCACATAAGTAGAAAACCCAGGAAAAAATATTTTTTTGTGTGTGTCTTACCTGGTACACAGCCAGGGTTGTCACTTTGTTCACTGACATTTCACCTACTGAGTTGTTTTACCTACCGACTGTGTCGGTTTAATGACTTCGTTGGCTTACTTATTATTTTTTTTTTTGCTTATCTTTTGATTTTAATTAAGAATTGGTCTATCAAGGGGCCACTACTGTACAGTGACAAAGCAAAAGCTGACATGGTCGGTCATTTCTCATGCCGTGGTAATCTTTTTGGAAAAAAACTATCATGCAGCAGAGCAGTTCTTATTAATAGCTAAACATGGCTGCTCTTTACGGCCCACCCCTCCCCTACCCCCCAGGGTGAGGGCTGAGTACCTAAGTTGGAACTTATTTTGCCGTTACCTTTTTTTTAAAAAAAAAGGGCAATAATTATGTAATAACAAAAAAACTAAATTCTATAAGTTAACATAAAAAGTCATTTAAAGTCATTTAAAGTCATTTAAAGTCATTTAACAGCTGAATAAAAAAATAAAATACAATACTAATGGAGAGAATGTTAATTGGGGTAAGGGGGTGCATATCTTATACCCACCAGATACGTCACAGTATGATGGTGTAATTGAGCTTCCATAAGTATGCAGTATAAAATATATACCAGTTGATATTTATGTGTGCCTGTCTCTCCCCCCCCCTCCACTTCAAACTCCGTGCCCATCCATTTAGGCTACTGGGTATGAAGATGTTTTCAAATTGAATGGCATATATTTAAATCAATTCACGGACAGTGTATCAATGACATGTTCATCCCTCACTAAGCCCGTTGCACTTAATCTTACACGTTGATCTGCACCTTAATCATTACGAGCATCATGACAAACAAAATCCTGGCAGGAAAAATTACAAACTAGAAAAAAAAGTCCGTTATAATAACAAATATGTATTTTTCTAAGACTGAAAAAGTAACCAATGATTTTGTATTGTAAGAATTATGACGTTGTACCGCGTGTCATGGAGTTAATTTCAGAATCATGACGTTGTACCGCGTGTCGTGGAGTTAATTTCAGAATCATGACGTTGTACCGCGTGTCATGGAGTTAATTTCAGAATCATGACGTTGTACCGCGTGTCGTGGAGTTAATTTCAGAATCATGACGTTGTACCGCGTGTCATGGAGTTAATTTCAGAATCATGACGTTGTACCGCGTGTCGTGGAGTTAATTTCAGAATCATGACGTTGTACCGCGTGTCATGGAGTTAATTTCAGAATCATGACGTTGTACCGCGTGTCGTGGAGTTAATTTCAGAATCATGACGTTGTACCGCGTGTCATGGAGTTAATTTCAGAATCATGACGTTGTACCGCGTGTCGTGGAGTTAATTTCAGAATCATGACGTTGTACCGCGTGTCATGGAGTTAATTTCAGAATCGTGACGTTGTACCGCGTGTCATGGAGTTAATTTCACTTTTAATAGTCAAACATTTGTTTGTTCGTTTCTATTTCCCATTGATATATACATATGTTATGTATATATGTACATATGTATTACAGGTTATTGAACAGAAAGACCTTTTCTTTTTTTGTTTTGTTTTACTAAGAGTAGAGTTGTAAAATTAAACTAAAAACAAACCTATTGCAATAACAAAAATAAAATAAACAACAATATTTACAGTGTCTTAATTCAAATATAAATTCAGCCCGGTTTTCCCCCAAAACCAGGACCGTTCATGGGAAGAGAATTTTTTTTTTTAAATAGATATTTGGGAGCCATAGGTACAAGTATTTTAGGGCCCTTTATATTTGATCAGCATTTGTAATGTTAGATGGTCCTGCAGCATCGGGGGGGGGGGGACCAAGTTGTTCACTTAGTTTGCATATCTAACCGAACGCCCCCGTCTATATGCAAGTTGGTACGGTAAGAGAATTATTCATTAGTTCATCCATTACTTTAGTTTATTCATTAGTTCATCCATTACTTTAGTTTATTCATTAGTTCATCCATTACTTTAGTTTATTCATTAGTTCATCCATTACTTTAGTTTATTCATTAGTTCATCCATTACTTTAGTTTATTCATTAGTTCATCCATTACTTTAGTTTATTCATTAGTTCATCCATTACTTTAGTTTATTCATTAGTTCATCCATTACTTTAGTTTATTCATTAGTTCATCCATTACTTTAGTTTATTCATTAGTTCATCCATTACTTTAGTTTATTCATTAGTTCATTCATTTGCCAATTCATTATTTTATTCATTAGTCAATTCATTAGCTCATTCATTAGTCAATTCATTAGTTCATTATTTAGCCAATTCATTAGTTCATTCATTGGGCAATTCATTAGCTCATTAATTAGTTTATTTATTACTTCATTCATAATTCATTCTTTATTCAATTCATTAGTTCATTCATCAGCTCTTTCATTCATTATCACAATGCTTGTTCAAAATGAAATATGATTGTAAATAATTGTTACTAACATGAACTAACAAGACGCTTGTATATTGTGGATGTTCAAGTTTTAGTTGAGTCGTTTCTTGGTCACTTTATATTGTTACAACGATTACGTGCGGGTTTGCTTTTTATTACAGGTAGCCTATATACTTAGAGCCTTGGATAGACTGGGTTTGTTCTGTTATAGGTACATGATTAGAGCCTTGGATAGACTGGGTTTGTTCTATTATAGGTACATACTTAGAGCCTTGGATAGACTGGGTTTGTTCTATTATAGGTACATACTTAGTGCCTTGGATAGACTGGGTTTGTTCTATTATAGGTACATGATTAGAGCCTTGGATAGACTGAGTTTTCTGTTGTTTTTCTCTTAATACACACACGTACGAAAGAATTCATTATGAATTCCATCGTCAGAATTCTGTGAGAGTACATCGCCTTATCACAGTTATCTAATTTGTCACTGTGAATGACGTCATCACAGATACATCTTGAGGCAGCGGACAAAAAAATGTATTAATAAATATCAAAATGGGAGCCAGATTGTACTTACATATGAAATAACAATTATTGTGTATAACCATTTATTTCTAGCAAGACGTATAACAACCCATGTAGAGTTATGATGGACCCTCCCTCCCCCCCAACCCCCAACCCGCCAAATAGAATTATTTTCGAAACAGAATTAATATGGACCCTATCACCACACACACACACACACACACACACACACACACACACACACACACACACACACACAATATTTTCATTTTTAAATGGAAGGTAGAGTTTTTTTTTTAATGTCACTGAAAACCGAGTATTTTTTTTTCCTTTTTTTTTTTTTACGGTTTACAACACCGAGTAAACCATTCCACCCATATATTGTCCCATGACATTATCTAAAGACTGTAACAATTACCTGTTAACTGAATGTATTCCAAGAATATTTGGCAGCGGAGCGATTCACAGTTCACTACATAAAACTGGCGGGAAATTAAACAAAAATTAATTGTGGTTGTTAGCTAAGTTTGGATATTTTAATTCACTTTAGTTGTTTTTGGTTGAGGAAAGTGGGGGGGGGGGTCATTTTTAAAATATATGTAAATTGGATAAAGAAATTTTGATTGAAATTCATCGTTTGATTATTTTCCAAAATAAATCTCTTCATTCTATATCATAAAATAATATTGCTGGATCACTGCTCCAACATAAAATATACTTTCTACAGCATCATTAACAAAATGGCTGCACGCCAGTAAACATTCGCAGTCATGCACGGCCATAGCTTAGTGGTTGCTTAGCAACCACTTCATTACTTGTGTATTAATCCGACACTTGTTAAGATGAACAAAGAACAAATTCTAAAGAAAATAGTTCCCCATTAAACGAAAAGTGTTATATGAACTTCAATAAGTTCAGCATATATTTTGTCTACTTGTATATTGTTACAACTCTTTAAAAATTCTGTTTATAAAAACAACACACAGGCTGGCATGGGTTCCAAGAGTTTACTATTCTTTTAACATTGACAACGACAACAACATCACGGCCATCTTCTTGCCGGCTTCTACGTCACTTTCTCTACCGCGTCATTACGTTCAATATCTCGATGCACGGTGCGCACCGGGGGGAAAGTCGTAACAATATATTTTGTCCATTTGTATATATTTTGTCTACTTGTATATGTTTTATAAATTTGTATATATTTTGTCTATTGCTATATGTTTTGTCCATTTGTATATATTTTGTCTACTTGTATATGTTTTGTCTATTTGTATATATTTTGTCTACTTATATATGTTTTGTCCATTTTTTATATATTTTGTCTATATTGTTTATTGTACGAACCATTACTGAGCATGAAAATAGAGCACATGTTTATCATAGGGGTTCTTTTTGGTACTTCGGATCCCTGGGCAAAAACTTGCCTTAGCCTAGTCTGCTCCATAAGTACGGCTTTTCATGGCAAGCTGTAGAAAACTATTGTCACCAACACATCTTTCAATGTGCAGTAACAAGCTGTCTTTCAATATGCAGTAACAAGCTGTCTTTCAACGTGCGGTAACCAGCTGTCTATCAATGTGCAGTAACAAGCTGTCTTTCAATCTGCAGTAACAAGCTATCTTTCAACGTGCGGTAACCAGCTGTCTATCAATGTGCAGTAACAAGCTGTCTTTCAATCTGCAGTAACAAGCTGTCTTTCAATGTGCAATAACAAGCTGTCAATCAATCTGCAGTAGCCAGCTGTCTTTCAAAGTGCGGTAACCAGCTGTCTTTCAATGAGCAGTAACCAGCTGTCTTTCAAAGTGCGGTAACCAGCTGTCTTTCAATGTGCAGTAACCCGCTGTCTTTCAAAAAGCGGTAATCAGCTGTCTTTCAATGTGCAGTAACCAGCTGTCTTTCAAAAAGCGGTAATCAGCTATCTTTCAATGTGCAGTAACCAGCTGTCTTTCAAAGTGCAGTAACCAGCTGTCTTTCAAAGTGCAGTAACCAGCTGTCTTTCAAAGTGCAGTAACCAGCTGTCTTTCAATAAAATTTATTTTTAATTTCTCTCTGCCCCCCACCCACCCACCTCCCATCTCCACCTACCAAAGAATGTTGTTGTTTGTAAAATTCTGTCTATAAAGAAAAAAAAACAATAACAGCTTAGACTGTATTCATTGCGGGACATGTTTCATGTTCGAAGCTCAAATGATGCATCAAATGCTCATAATAGATGGTATTCACATAGAATGATAACTGGCCTACATCGAGAAACGCAACTTATTCCAAATGGCTACATTTTCCTTTGACCATCATTTTCATTCAGTGTTCACATCAATAAACACAAAGGATGAAAACATGAATATCGGCTGTTGCTTTTCTGTGTCAATTGTATTAACAGCTCTCGAGTATGATCTATATAAAATGTTTCATTGCATGGAGGGCACTGTGAGAATCGTAACTTGTTTATGTAATACTTAGAAAGAACATACTCTCATTCTAAAACCTGTTTGCAGGGTCACAGATCACAAAGACGCTGAAATTAATAAATTAGAAAAGGGCTTTATTTAATACCGATCCCTTTAACAGATCAGTACTGTAACAGAAATGGCACTATAACAGACGCAGCACTGTAACAGACACAGCACTATAACAGACACAGCACTGTAAAGACACAGCACTGAAAGACTCAATCTCACATACAAACAAATGCTCACATATTGACACAATATCACATACAAACACATTCTCACATATAGATGCTTACCCCTAAAAATTAAAATGTTCACAAATAAAACATATTACGCTTAAACAAACTAAAATCCTTAATCCACATATTAATCCTTTCTTATATAAGTTATATACATGATTCCAACACACTCAACTTACCCATATTATTAATACTACATAATGTACTGGCATACAATACATACAGACCTACATACACTTATGAAATTTGAAAATGATGGTTGTTGCTGTATTTTTTCTTTCTTTTGAAAATGACTCTTCATAAATTTAACTCATCTGAATCTACCCATAAATCTAGCCAACAGATTATCGCATAATTTACATAGAAATTATGACGGCACGAAATTCCAGAAGAGAACTAAGACAAGTCTCAGTAACCAGGCAGTAGGTCAGAAGATTGTTCGCCGTCGTAGCTCACGTGTGTGTCTGCGAGGTACTGTCAGTACAGCTCAATCTGCGCACACGCCGATGGTATGCGTACCATCTCACCTCCACCCTGGATGCACATTTGTTGTAATTAAACGTCCCTGTACCTGCCATCTTCTTATCAGTCACGTGACTCATTACTGCACTTGCCTACACAAGCTCTGTTGTGAGTATCCGTAGGAACATGCTCGATTGTGAGCAGTAAATAAAGGTGCTAGATGTTCAGATGTGAGCAGTAAATGAACGTGCTAGATGCTCAGATGTGAGCAGTAAATGAGCGCGCTAGATGCTCAGATGTGAGCAGTAAATAAAGGTGCTAGATGCGCATATGTGAGCAGTAAATGAATGTGTTAGATGGTCAGATGTGAGCAGTAAATGAAGGTGTTAAATGCTCATATGTGAGCAGTAAATGAACGCGCTAGATGCGCATATGTGAACAGTAAATGAACGCGCTAGATGCGCATATGCGAGCAGTAAATGAACGTGTTAGATGCGCATATGCGAGCAGTAAATGAACGTGTTAGATGCGCATATGTGAGCAGTAAATGAACGCGCTAGATGCGCCTATGCGAGCAGTAAATGAAGGTGCTAGCTGCTAAGATGTGAGTTAGTCCAGGTGAGGGCAAACTTTTTGAACGGTGGTCTGGATGAATTATGTATGTATGTATTTATGAATAAAAATTAAAATTAAATAAAAAACGTCAAGAGATTTAAATGACCGAAGGGAGCAGAGCACTGGACGGATCATATAGCCTGACGCCCCTTAGTTTGCCTATGTCTGTGTTTGACTCTCAGATGTGAGCAGTAAGTGAAGATGCTAGACGCTGGTATATTAACAGTAAATAAAAATACTAGAAGCTGAGAAACATGTGCGTACTTCAACATGTTACGACGGGTCGGTCTCTGTTATCCAGACTTGATGAAAAGACCAGTCAGCAGGTTGAATTAGACTCACTCAAAATTTCCCCAATTTACAAGACACTGCTCACCTTGACAAATCTGTTTGGACAACCAATAGACAGACAATATACACAAATAATAAGATATTCTTTTGGAAGTCATTTCTTGATTATTTGTTTTGTTTCTATTTGCTTAACATTTATGATATCCACCGCAGTTATATGCAATTAACCCGGGGATATTTGCAAGGCTGTTTAGGTGATTGTTTAGGTGGAAGCTTAGAAGATTAATTTCAAGGAATGTTAAAATGGACGTTTAGGTGGGTGCTTAGAAGATTAATTTCAAGGAATGTTAAAATGGACGTTTAGAAGGGTGCTTAGAAGATTAATTTCAAGGAATGTTAAAATGGACGTTTAGGTGGGTGCTTAGAAGATTAATTTCAAGGAATATTAAAATGGACGTTTAGAAGGGTGCTTAGAAGATTAATTTCAAGGAATGTTAAAATGGACGTTTAGAAGGGTGCTTAGAAGATTAATTTCAAGGAATGTTAAAATGGACGTTTAGAAGGGTGCTTAGAAGATTAATTTCAAGGAATGTTAAAATGGACGTTTAGAAGGGTGCTTAGAAGATTAATTTCAAGGAATGTTAAAATGGACGTTTAGAAGGGTGCTTAGAAGATTAATTTCAAGGAATGTTAAAATTGACGTTTAGAAGGGTGCTTAGGAGATCGTTTAGGGTAAATGCATTTCATTTTTAAATGGGTGTACACAAGAATATTTAAAGAAGTTGCCATTTTATAGGCATGTTAAGTTGGTGCTTTGAAGAATTGTTATAGGAATGTTTCAGAAAGTACTTCGAAGAATATTAAAATGAATGTTTAGTCGAAGGATTGGATTGGTGATTGTAGGATTGTTTAAAAGAATGTTTAGATGAATGTTTATATTGGTGCTTAGAGGAATATGTGGAAGAAATGTTTAGATGGGAGAATATTTTAATACATTTTTAGTTGAATGTTTAAATTAATGAATCCCTTTTGTCACACACGTGGTATTAAAAGTCTAATAATATGTGGGTCATCAACAACAAATTATGATTACAAAATTTAAAAAAATTTGCATCCATTGGGGGGGGGGGATTATAAAAACCAGGGAACTCGCAAAAAGTCTAAGATTTTTTTTGTGTAGTGTGTAGGCCTATAACTATAACTATAATTAATTAATTGTAATCTGGAACCATTAATATCCTCTTCAAGTATATCTTTACAATATTTTTTTTTGCTTTTCACAATATGCAGACAGTTTAACGCATCTTACTGACACTGCCAACGGGCCCACCGCGAGGGAGGGGGATATTTGTGGCCTTAAGCTGTGGCAAATAGGGCAGCCGACCAGGCCCCGTGCTTGAAGAAGGGCCCCCTCACTTGGAGATTTGTTGTTTTTTTTTTGTAATAAAGCTTAGAAAGTAAAACCTTCAAGTAATACACCTTAAAAAAAAAGAAAGAAATCAGACAATGATATCTTGTGATGTATTCTGAAAAGTATTACAGTCTTTAAGTCTATAGTCTGAAGATATCTTATGTGTTGTTCTATTGAGTTCATAGCCAAATTTGCTTCCTTATGAGTGTATTTATGCAATAAATAATTTGTTTACTTGCCGCCATATCAAACTCAACCTTTGTTTCATTCATACAGCTTATGTCGGTTTCATTAAATTTCATTGCATTAGCAATTGCCATGTGTTTAATGGAGAGAGGTCATGCAAAATAAATTGATGGTAACATAAAACTGATTTTTTGGCCCTGAAAATGTTTCGTTTCGTTTTTTTTTAATGGAAATTTAATAAATACTTTTTTTTTTATAAATAATTATTGTTCTTTTTGGTCTTAAGGTGAATATTTAAAAGAAAAATTTGTCGAACATTATTTTCTTTCATTGCAATCCACGTTAAGTGTATCTGTAAACGTAATATGTTCCCAAGACATTCAATATCAACATTGACAAATAACAAATTATCACACGATGATTTTTATTTCTTGTTTTTTTTGTTTTATTGCTTAATCCTCTGGTGACTTTCTTGTTTCCAAATGTCGAGATGACCTAAATATTTTGTTGTTGATTTTTTATTTTTTTTTTTAGTCAAATTTGTTAGTGAAATGTGTGTCAAATGGGAACTATAAAATGTGGCGTATGAATTTTAAGGGCGAAGTGGAAACGGCATGAAATGAATTATTGGGCTTGATGGCCCACCTAGAGCTTCATGGGTGCCGGGGAAATATACCAGCGCCCTCCGATCCCTGTCCACTGCCCTGCCATTCATGTGTAGTAGCCTGTCACTGTGAAAGTCAAGTAGGTAATGCGAGACTCTATGGTCTGGATCTGGCTCATGTTGTTTGCTTTTCTACCCAGTTGAACTGCAATAAATGGCTGACAGACAATGGTTGTCCTGCTATGGCTTGAGACAATGGTGTGATGCTGTGGTGGGAGAAAGTGGTGGTGCTGCTAAGGTGGGAGTCATTGTTGGTGCTGCTGAGGTGGGAGAAAGTGGTGGTGCTGACAAGGTGGGAGAAAGTAGTGGTGGTGCTATGATGGAAGCAGAATTAGAAAGCATTCGACATGGTCGTTTAAATTATTTTTGTTTCTTAACCATTACATTAATTTGTATTAATGTATGTGGCTAGCTGCTAAACTATTTCAATTAATATATGAGGCTAGCTAATTTATTTGAATTAATGTGTGTTGTAGCCGCTAATTTATTTGAATTAATGTGTGTTGTAGCCGCTAATTTATTTGAATTAATGTGTGTGACTAACTTCTAAACTATTGGAATGCACATTTTAGGTATCTATTGAACGAATAATGTATCAATAGCTTCAATTGTTTGTTATGCGAATCCCTCGTGGCTGTATAAAGTATTCTATTTATAAACAAAAGTGGTATGAACAGCTGCGTCTGCGTGTGGGTCTGTGTAAGATAGAAAGATATGGTGTATTTTATTCTGTTACAACTTTAGCCACAACGTAACTCAACAAAAACAAGTAAATCCCCACCTGATCTTAAAACTATCTCTTTGAGCCAACGCTTACAACAACAAATATTCCCAGCTCACTATCCACACCACACACCACACACACACACACACACACACACTCACACACACACACACTCACACCCTGCTGTACGTGTACATATCTAATGATTAGTGCCAACTAGGACTCGAGGGACATTTGGACGTTTATTACTAACACCTTTACTCAGTCCTTTAGTACAACCAGGCATAGCCTCTGTGATTACTATACCAGATTTTTGTCTCGTTTAAGGCTTAAGGGATAATAAAGGAAATTAAGAAATGGTTTATCTCATTAATTTGTTTTGCAAAAGACAAGTAAACGAATTGTTTACGTATTGGTGCAGAATGTTTTTGTTCTATTTTCTAGTTTAACAGGGAAAGTATGTTAGTTTAAAATATGTTTAGATATTATTTAAACAAAGTCGAATGATTTTTTTTTTTTTACCGGTTTATTCTTTGAACGATCAACTCCACCTCTTTATGTTGGAAATGTTTCTCTACTAGTTCCTTCTGAAATGTTCTGTCTCTGTATGGTCAGTATGTAGATGGTCAGGCAGAGATAACGTTGATCAATATAGCAAAGGTCGCGGGTTCGAAGTTGAGCGTTGCCAGCCGTAGTGCAGTCTGTCCCTTGAGAAACGTGAAGTGTGTGACTTCGTGACAGATTCATTAGCTACTTGGCAAGGGTGTGTATAGGTCGTCGAAGTACTTTGGTGATGGTTAGTTTATAATTAGAAAAAAAGATGTATAGGTCGGTGAAGTACGGCTATGATTACTAAATAAGTAGAAGTAGTTGACAGAGAAACAATGAAATAGAGATTAAAACTAAATTGCATTACCTTTTGTGTTTAAAGAACAATTGATAATCTACTGACCGATGATATAGAGAATCTAGTCTAGTGCTATAAAGAAATCTCGCATTTTATCAATTTTAACTCTTTATGTAAGATGTTTATAGTCTCAAATCAAGTCTTACATTGTATCAAACCTCATATTGTCTCATGTCTCATATTGTCTCATGTCTCATATTGTCTCAGTCTCATATTGTTTCATGTCTCATATTGTCTCATGTCCCATATTGTCTCAGGCTCATATTGTTTCATGTCTCATATTGTTTCATATCTCATATTGTCTCATGCTCAAGTCTCATATTGTCTCATGTTTCAAGTCTCATATTGTCTCATATCTCATATTGTCTCATGTCTCAAGTCTCATATTGTCTCATGTCTCACATTGTCTCAAGTCTCATATTGTCTCATGTCTCATATCTCATATTGTCTCATGTCTCAAGTCTCATATTGTCTCAAGTCTCATATTGTCTCAAGTCTCACATTGTCTCAAGTCTCACATTGTCTCAAAGTCTCACATTGTTTCAAGTCTCACATTGCCTCAAGTCTCACATTGTCTCAAGTCTCACATTGTCTCAAGTCTCACATTGTCTCAAGTCTCACATTGTCTCAAATTCTCACATTTTCTCAAGTCTCACATTGCCTCAAGTCTCACATTGTATCCACAGAACTCGACTACACAGAATCTCCACTATTGGCACAACCAGCTGACCTTTTCGCACCCATCAGGAAATCGTTAACCAAGGAAACGCCCACTCCACGCTACCCAGGGCGCTACGGTGGTAGACTTTACCCCCCTCCTGCCAGAGACACGACCACCCGTCTGCCCGAGTTTCTACCGGAAGGGCCGCGACCTTTCATCCCCGACCCCAGCTTCCTGCCAGGTGACCAGGACATCGTTGTCCATCAGGGTGACGTGGCAGTGCTGCCGTGTACAGTACAGCACCTGGGTACAAGACAGGTAAACAAGTAGACTATGACATAGATATGCATAGGTGATTGCGTCACTTTACAAATGTTCAAACTTGAGTGGGCTACAAACAAATAAAACATCCAGTGATGACTGTTTCTATCAGAGGCGTAGCGGGGGGGAGGGGGCGAGGCAACTTGCGCCCGAGGCATTTTACCTTTTTAATACCTTTTTAGCGCCCCCCATTCGAAAACCATATAATGTTATGTGTAAAATATACCATTTGGCGCCCCTGAACCTCGGCGCCCGGAGACATATGTACACCCCGCCCCCTAGCTACGCCTCTGGCTTCTATATAGGGCAGGGTGGCAATAAAAAACATCCCATAATTACAGGGATATTGGATATCATCGGTTATGTTTGTAGGTAAAAGATGACAATGTACATTAGACGGGGATAGTATGGCGGTAAAGGGGTTGTGTTAGTCATAGTCGTTCTTAGTTATCTGGTGCCACCCCCCCCCCCCAGGTAGATACCTCCAGAGCTCTTTGAGGCGCACTTATAGCATCCGGTTTGGTATTTGTCAGATATATTCAAAGTTCTGACCATGCGGTTACAAGAGTGAGTACAAATACTCGAGGTACTCGAGTATAGGTACTGATAAAGTAAGTACCAAGTAACCCATCTCTGGTTATTGTAAAGGCCCTTTTTTCAATCAAGGTCCCAGGTAGTCGCCTGGTTTGAGTTCATGGAGCCTCTTGGAAATGTTTGGAGAATCAATCATTTGTCTTGAAATCAAAATTAGTTTCATTGAAATGAACTCAAAGGATGCACACTCATCTCACCGGTATATGAATTTATTAAGTGAAATGGAAGGGTTTAAATTTATTACATACATTTTTAGAGTCTCATTAAAAAATAATTCCGGACATACTATCTGACATATACACAAGGACATACTGGTTGACATATACACAAGGACATATTGGCTGACATATACACACGGACATACTAGCTGAGATATACACACGGACATACTGGCTGACATATACACAAGGACATACTATCTGACATATACACAAGGACATACTATCTGACATATACGCAAGGACATACTGGCTGACATATACACAAGGACATACTGGCTGACATATACACAAGGACATACTGGCTGACATACACACACGGACATACTAGCTGACATATACACACGGACATACTAGCTGACATACACAAAAGGACATATTAGCTGAGATATACAAACGGACATACTAGCTGACATACACACACGGACATACTAGCTGAGATATACAAACGGACATACTAGCTGACATACACACACGGACATACTAGCTGACATATACACAAGGACATACTTGCTAATATACACAAACGAACTCATACATTTATGAATACTGAAAAGCAAGTACCGTTAGTCATACACATATAAATACAGTGAACCACCTACTATCTTCACTTCATACACATATAAATACAGTGAACCACCTACTATCTTCACTTCATACACATATAAATACAGTGAACCACCTACTATCTTCACTTCATACACATATAAATACAGTGAACCACCTACTATCTTCACTTCATACACATATAAATACAGTGAACCACCTACTATCTTCACTTCATACACATATAAATACAGTGAACCACCTACTATCTTCACGTATTGTTTTATGGTATCCGCCGTCCAAGTCACAAGAAACAGACAGTCCTAAAAGAAATGATAAATTGAACTGTCAGTCTGATCGATGAAGTTAGATCCTTGTTTGTTTGTTATTGATAGTCTCACGTGTACTATAGCAAAACTAAATTGGATGTTGGATTTGTATATGGTTGTATGTATATAAGCAAGTTCTTTTTTCAATTAAAAAAAAAGATAAGCTATTATTATACACAAACTCACATATTCAAAGATTCTATTGCACAAACTCTTAAAAATAGTGTTATTTTTTATTATTATTAAAAAAAAATTGTAAGCTTGATATTGATTCAAAAAATAATCATCTACTATTGTTCAAAATGTTATCTACTAAAAGTAATTTTAATTTATCAAATGCAAGTTATATTAAATTGAAAATGTCCTAAAATCAATTTAAGAATTAGGATTTGTTTTATTGTTTTTGTCTGCGTATGATATTTTTTAATACTTTTTTTCAACTGCTGTTATATATAAGCATCGAAATTCTGACGTGCCATGTCTTTCAAAGTCAAACATGTGTAATGGACAGAAAAAAAAATAATTACATAACAGTAAACTTTGTAAACATTAGAAATAGAATGTTGAGAAATTAGTTCAAGGGAGTCCTTTTGCAGACTCTGCAGTTAATGAATCTAATGAGTACAAGATAATTTCTGTATCCAATTGTACCTTAAATTATGTGAAAAGCTTATAAATATAAATTGTTTAAACCATAACACGGACTGGATGTATTCACTGGGAGAGACCTTTGACCTTTAGTACAGTCAAACGAACTATCTTTATTTTCATCTCCATAACTAAGTCCTCCATCAAATAGTTTTGTTTTGATGAAACATCAAAAGTTTAACTAAAGAGGGCAACATATAGCCTAGGGCGAAAAAAAGTGAACCATTCTTTCACAGCTTTAAAAAGATGTTATTATTCATTCTGAACTCAAAATGAAAAGATACAGCGTATGTTGAAATCGATATAATGTCTGGATTGTCATTAGACGAATATAAAATGTCAATTAGTTTGTAAGATTGAATTTACTTTCACAAATCTGTAAGCAGCTTACAACATTCTTTACAGAGAATATAACATTGATAGTCTAATGGGGCTCTTAAAGCCGTATGCGGGGCTTCGTTTAGTTTTCTGTGGGCCCATTGAACCATTTTCTCAATATTTCATTATTTTTGTCCACTTGATATTGTTCGACTAACCATTGTGGGGCTCTTAAAAGTAATAATTTAATATACAAAATATTCAAAATGTAGTTCTTAAATACCTCTTACTTGGCCATCCCTAACATATAGTTTTACTCATACTTGGTCATCCCTAACATATTGTTTTACTCATACTTGGCCATCCCTAACATATAGTTTTACTTATACTTGGTCATCCTTAACATATAGTTTTACTCATACTTGGCCATCCCTAACTTGTAGTTTTACTCAAACTTGGCCATCCCTAACATATAGTTTTACTCATACTTGGCCATCCCTAACATATAGTTTTACTCATACTTGGCCATCCCTAACATATAGTTTTACTCATACTTGGCCATCCCTAACATATAGTTTTACTCATACTTGGCCATCCCTAACATATAGTTTTACTCATACTTGGTCATCCCTAACTTATAGTTTTACTTACATTCTTAAAGCTCTATACGAAGTTTTTAAATTTTGTTTATATCTTTCAAATCAATGTGTTTTTTCTAAGGTTAATACATTGCTCGGTTATTTGTACCATATATCAGGTATAAAAATTGTAGTCTACATCAGCCATGTCTCAATGACAGACATAGACAGATTGATAGACCATGTGTTCGCCAGTCACTCGTTGTTTTGTATGATTGGAATCATTTGAGGTTTACATATGGTTGTAATTAAAGAAAAAAAATGACTCTGCATACAAATAATCCATTTAACTGTAAGACAATAAGTTGACCTGCTGAACAACGTGATACGGAAATTGTTCATACAACACCTCTCTCGCCATTATCTTTGGCTGACAATCGTCATAATTATTGTTTCTCCAAATTCTTCACAAGACGTGATAGTCTGACCTCTGACCTACGTGCTGACTGATCACTAACAGTGGTATGGTTGTAACCTACTTACAAATAACGGAATTCATCAAAAGCACATCAATCAGACTAACCTAAAAACCCGCTGTTTGCGTCACGTGACTGACGTTAATTACTCCAGATTTTCTGGTTTCATTTGACACGGTTCATTAGTCAGATTCCTGTATGAGTCTTTGTATGTCAGACCAAACATCTCACAAAATGTACAACCAAAATATGTGTTGGTCTATTATGGTTTATTTTCTGAAATCATATTTCTTACTTTTAACATTGAATGAAAGATATTCATTTTTGTGTTCATGTTATTGATTTCAATATTTAACATCTGATTCCTTCGTTCTGTAAACTCAATATATATAACACACAATTATTTTGTTTTAAAAGGTTGGTGTCATGGCTGTATTTTGTGTATTAATTACTTGTGTATATAATATATTATTCTTCTTGACACTTCTTCTTTTGGTAGGTGTATATAAATTATTTGTAGTATGACCGATTAGCCAGTCTCTTCTGAGTTTCTTGTATATTTATTATTTGTACATTAAATGAAGTGTCCACAGATATGTGTGAGACGTAACACATATATTAACAGCTATGAAACACTGAATAAACAGTTTGTTGAAATATATATATGTATTTATTTACACTTGAATGATCTTACTTTAATGATGTATAATATAGTAGAACAAAATGATGATGTCGTAGTTCCTCTAGTCTTGTCAAATATCCTCTCAAGAAATCTATCGTCTAATCATGTCTGAAGAAATATATCGTCTGCCTATCGTCTAATTATTCTCGTCTGCTCTTACTAATAATTTCTACTTCCGCTAAACTAAGTGGCCAGATAATTTTCATCTCTGTGCCAAATAACATTATTACAACATCCCCCTTCCCTTTAAAAACTAATGTTATACATTTAGTTTTTTAGTTTGTCTCTGGTTTTTCTGTCATTACTTTAATAAAATTTACTTTTGTCGAATAAAATACAAATTTTATACATCAAATCAATAATAATCCTTATAAAAAATGTCAATGTATCTACAAAATGTCAAACAAAATGGTTATGATACAAATATCAAACCAGTTATGATACAAAATTTATTAATAAAAATATTCTTGTCAATACTATATCTCATATTTCAATTTTTTAAATGCATCATATAGCATATCATAATATTGACATAAAAATTTATTCAATTTTTAAAAATATTATTATCAATTCAGTTTAAAAACCAAAAAAATTTACAATAATTAATTTTATACAAGTACCATAACTTCTTAATAAGTTTTAAGTGCATTTTTAATTATCATTGTTATCTCCCCTCTTTTCTCTCTCTCTCTTTTTTTTTTTTAGTGATTATTTTCTATCACCTTATGACTTAATTGTCATTTCTTTGTATATATTCACTTCATGAATTTCTTTTTTAATATTCAACACTTTTCTTCACATCAATATCATTCTTTTCTTTTGTATGAGAGCATTTTATTTCAGTACAATATATTTTTCATGTTGTCTTTTGACAAACTTCTTCTGTTGCAACAATATTTTGTTCAACTTATTAATTACCTTGCTTTATCTAGCAAGTCATTTTTCTTTTATCTCTTATGAAGACCTTTTCTTTTGTCTTCTGTCAATAACACTTTCCTTAGTGATTTGACAATATTCATTCTGCACTCATCAATTATATAAGACATTTTTCTTATGTCTTTCCCATCATTTTATATAGTGTGAATATATTAACTTTGCACTTTTTTGTGTCAATTTATCTTGACATATTTAATATTATCATCATGTACAATTTATTATGTCTTCTGACATATAAAAAAAATTTTTAAACATCATTTTAATAAAATTCATATATTAATGCAATCTTCATATCTTTGACTTCTTTAGTCAATAATTGTTCAAGTTACATTTTTGAGACTAATAAGTCTTCTTGACAATAATCAATGTCATAATCAATAATCCTTTGATTGGATTTAACAAAATTTTACTTTTTAAGATCATTATAAAAAATTGAACAATTAACTTCAAACAATGAACAAATTCAATAAAATATGCATTAGTAATCATTGCATAATAAAATCTTTGCATAAACTTCAATAATATTTTCATCAATGTGAATGAAATGAATGAGTAATTAATCATTCTTACAACATATTCTCATGTACATTATACTTGTTTGGTGTATGTGTTTTATTTTAAACACAATCTCTCCTCATTCTCATCTCATTTAAGCATGCATATTTTTATTTTAAATACAATATGCATCAATCATCAACATGAATTCTTTAATATATTATTAAAAAAATATTTGAGTCAATTTACTCAATACAATAGTGTACCTGACAAGCTTAAATGTCATCATCATTATTCATGTATTATATTATATTCTCAATACATACCAATCTTTTATTTTCAAATACAACTCTTATTTGTATTAATCTTTTGAATATCCATAGTATTTTTACTTATAGTTCCTATATTCTTATATTTCTAGTCATTATCGTTATTGTTCTACTATATTTCATTGTTACTTGTTCCAATAAAATTTATATTTCATTATTGTTCCTATATTCATATATTTATACTTGTTATTTCAATTAATTATATTTACTCTTATTGTCCCAATACAGCATTTTTTTTTTTGTTTAAACAATTCAATATGTTTACTCACAAAAAAAAATATACTTATTTCTGACTGAGTCTCGACAAAATATCTGGGATATGGTTACTTGACCCTTTAATGTATTTTATGTTAAATGAGTAGTCTTGCAATAACAAAGACCAGCGTGTTAGTTTGGCATTATTTATGCTTTTGGTATTCAGGTTAACTAAAGGTTTGTGATCTATTAACCTGTTGTTTCATGAGGTATTTCTCTATACGCGAATAAAATTAAAGGTAAGAATGTGTCCCAATCCTGTCCATGATCACTAATTATTTTTCTTAACATGGTCTTTATGGTTTGATTTGCCCTCTCTATGGAGCCATTTGATTGCGGTCTGTACCTAGCTGTAAATACCTGTGTAATGTTAAGCATATGAGTAAATGCCTGAGTAAGATGTGATTTAAATTGGGTACCATTGTCTGATAATATAGTGTTAGGAAAACCAAAAGTTGTAAAAATAGACAATAATGCTTTGCAAATTGTTTCTGCAGTTATATCTACTAATGGAATTGCTTCAACCCAGCGTGTTGCTAAGTCTATCATTGTTAAAATATATCTATGTCTTCTATTGGACATTACTGAAATAGGTCCAATTATGTCTATGGCAATTTTATAAAAAGGAATGTTTGTTGTATCACTTTCTTGTATGGGAGCTCTGTGTTTTGGTCCTATATGATTATATTGTTGACATTTCTTACATGCCTTAACAAATCTTTTTACATCTCCTATGACACCTGGCCAGTAACAATATCTTCTAATTCTATCTAGTGTTTTCTTAACACCCAAATGACCTGCTAAGTAGCAATCATGAGCTGCTTTTAGTATATTATTTCTTAAAACTGTAGGAATCATTATTTGTTTAAATGACCTGTTATGACTATTGTATTTTCTTATTAAAATGTCATTTTCTACCTTATATATTATGTTTTTATTTTAATTTTCCTCTCTATTGAAATAAATTTTTAAACTTTCATCCTGTTCTTGTAATGTTTTAAGTTTATCCCTATCAATATCCAAAATGTTGTTTTGTCTACTAGATTCAGGGTATTGTTTTGTACTGTTTTCTTTATTAGCTTGTGCTCTAGTCATTGCATTTAATTTTTTAGTTAGGTTGTAACTATGTTTTTGTTTTATGTGTTTATTTAATCTCCTTAATGATCTGCATTTTCTACTGCAATCCATGCATTCATGATCAGATTTATTTACTGTATTTGTATTCTTTATAGTGTTTTCTTTTACAACTTCAACTGAATTACTGTCATTATTTAATTTATTTATTAGTTTATTTTTTAATACTGTATAATTGTCTTGTTTGTTTTCTGCTAGTGATTTTGCCAATTGATGGTTGTGTAATTTATCTATTAGAACTGTTATTTTATCTTCTTCTTTAACATTGTTTTGTGTGGCTACTATGTCTATTCTCTCTAAAAAATTTACAATGTTCTCAGTGCCATTCCAATTTTGTATGCTTTTGAATAATGTACATATGTTTTTATCTGTATCTGTCTCTAAGGGTTCCTCTATAATTGTTTCTAATTCTCTATTTTCTAACCATTTCATATAAATTTCTTTGGAATTGTCTTGTATATTTTCTACATTTCCTATTATTAATGAGGTTATTGGTGAATCCATTAAAAGTGCTTTTATTTCCCCACTAATCCAAGGTGTTTCAATATAAATTTTTGCTGTTTTACATTTCACTATTTCTCCATTTCCCATTCTAATCTCTTCTATGCCCTGTAATATTTGTTCTTCCCTTACTAATTTTGAATCCAGAATAATACATGTACAGCCACTGTCTCTCAAGCACATTACTTTCCTACCATCTACATAACAAGGATAAAAAATTAACTCTCCTTTTCCCTCCATCATGTTACAGTTATGTATGTTGTTAAAAGAGTGTCTTTGACTTGATCTACCCCTATTTTCTTGTTTTCTAATGGGATCTAGTGTTTGGTGATTGTCTCTTATTGTTATATTTATGTTGTCTTTTATTAAAATATTTGTTTCTATCCCCATAGTTGTAATACTGTCTGTTTCTGTTTTGATAATTGTCTGTATACTGTTTCCTAAACCAACAAGTATGCTTGTCGTGTCCTATCTTGTGACAAATTTGACATGGATTGTTAAACCTAGAAGGTAAGCTACTAAATCTTTTCCTGGCAATACTATTTTTCATGAGATTAAATTTATTTTGTGTTGAATTGAACATTGGAGTGTTTATATGACTATCCCTAAAATCTGACATGGCAGAAATTAACTCTATCTTCTTATGGACCTTTCTTTGTTTTATGAATGTGAATAGTTCTGATGTGCAAAGTGTCAGTACTTTGTCCACCAGAAGTAGCTCTTTTATTTCAATTACACTATTTTCGTCTATCCCTGACATCTTTATCCAATTGTTCAAATGGGCCTCTAAATTATTAATATATGCCTGAGGATGTTCATTAGAACCTAATGTACTGTTATGAAATAAATTTCTATAGTAGTCTTCTGTTTTGTTGAAATGATCTAATAGTTGTTTCTTTATTTCACTGTAATCTGATGTGTCGCTATCTCTAATGTTGTTTAGGGCTTTTAGTGCATCCTCTGTAACTGATTGGTATAAATAGTTTTTACATTCTGATTTGTCTATGTTGTTTAATTTAAATTGAGTTTCCATATTATGGAAAAATTGGTCTATCTCACCAGATTTGCCAGAAAAAGGGTTTATTTTTATTTTATGTTTATATGTTTTTTGATTCTCTTGTTTTACTATACTATTCTGACTGCGATTCTAGTTCTAATCTTTTAAGTTGTAAGTCTCTTTCAATTTCCATCTGTATTTTTTCTCTTTGTAATGCTATTTCTTGTTTTATTTTATCTGCTTGTATTTCTGTATCTCTTTTATTTTTTTCTGCTTCTATTCTAATTTTTTCTGCTTCTATTTTATTTTGCTCTGCTCGCTTTTCTGCTTCTATTTTATTTTGCTCTGCTCGCTTTTCTGCTTCTATTTTATTTTGCTCTGCTCGCTTTTCTGCTTCTATTTTATTTTGCTCTGCTCGCTTTTCTGCTTCTATTTTATTTTGCTCTGCTCGCTCCATTTTATCATTAGCAAATTTTACTAGTTTGTCACCTGTTAGACCTGCACTTCTGCCTTGTTTAAGATATGTTTCCCACGGATCAGAGGTTTCCTCAGCCATTCTAGAATTTATTTAATTATTCTTTATTAAATTATTTCTATAATTGATCTCTTAATTATTTAATTTATGCTGTATTGGTTTTTTATTGTATATATGTATATATAGTATATTTCAGTATTCAATATTCTTGTGTCTATATGCAACTTTATGTCAAAATAAATTTAAATTACTGATGTAAAAATATTTCTAATAATAAGTGACAAATGAAAACATACAATAAATAAAATATTTCTAAGCTTAATATACTATTACTAAAAAATGTAAAAAAAAAAATTTTACAGACTAAGTTAATATTATTTAATTAAATTTATAGTTAGACGAGCGAAAACAAGTATACAACTTTACCAGATTACTTGTAAAAAAAAATTTATACAGGATACGAACAGTTACTTCTAAACAAATATTTTAAGTAAAATATCTAGATGAAAACAATATATATTTATTTTAATTTAACTAATTTTGCAATTAGAACTTTTCAAAAAGATATTTAACTATATACTAAGGATGTAAAAAAATGTTTCTAAGCATTACATACTAACATATTAAAATTGACACAATTTGCAAATAAAACAACAATTATAATTAAACAACATGAAATCACTGTAAAATACCTTTCTTGTTACTTCGGACCTCAGGTGTAGAGTGCTGTAAAAGTATAGTTTCGGAAGGTGTAGACTCACTTCTCTGGTTGATGCAAATAGGTAAGGTATAGCTCAGAGTGTAGTCACTTCATGGCTCTCCTGGTACAGTTACGGTCTGCAAGGCTTACAATTCGGTAAGGTCTGCTAACTTTTCGGCTCACCTTCTTTTTCACCCACACGAGGATTTAGTAAAAAGAACTGATGTAAATGTTCTTATGAATTTACTGCTATAGCGATTGTGAAGGTTGTATGATTTATGGTATTTCATTGTGATGTACTTGTACTGGAGGCGTTGTGGTAGCTCAAAGACAATGCTCAATCTTACACCACTTCTTCATAAAGCAAACAAGGCCGGTTGCTGATTCATTATTTATTACATTATAACAAAGACATTGAAGATATTATATGAAATGCACCTATTGAAGACATTATGTCAAATACGAATTGACCTTCTTTAAAGGCATTAAAGACTATCAACTAACACTACAACTTCATGGCTCTAGATCAAAGTCTGACTTACTAGCACTGCATCTAAAACGTAACTTACTTCTACCACGACCAAAATATATCTCTCTCAATAAAGCTTGTCTCCAAGTAAGGAAAAATTCATGTGACGTCAAATAGCAACCAATACGTCACATAGTTAATATTACACATAAACATAATTCATAGTATTTTGAAAAGTGCGGTGCGCAAACTCAAGATTAATAAAAATAGATTTATGAATATCTGCACCAATCCTTCGTACTCTACAGCGATGTTTCAACAGCAGTAAATAATGTAAAAATATAAAGTCCAGAAAATGAAGTAATGTAGGTATAAGTACTGACTGTATATTGGTAGATGAAACAGTCTATAAAGGAAATCAGGAACTTGTAGATTTTGTAAATTACTTCAACGCAGTTATGTTCTCTAAGGAACCTTCACAGCTACCGCCATTCATGTATAATATGTTATGTTCTTTCAGGAACTTTTCCGCTGCACACCATTCTATGTCATGGCTGTATTTTGTGTATTAATTACTTGTGTATATAATATATTATTCTTCTTGACACTTCTTCTTTTGGTAGGTGTATATAAATTATTTGTAGTATGACCGATTAGCCGGTCTCTTCTGAGTTTCTTGTATATTTATTATTTGTACATTAAATGAAGTGTCCACAGATATGTGTGAGACGTAACACATATATTAACAGCTATGAAACACTGAATAAACAGTTTGTTGAAATATATATATGTATTTATTTACACTTGAATGATCTTACTTTAATGATGTATAATATAGTAGAACAAAATGATGATGTCGTAGTTCCTCTAGTCTTGTCAAATATCCTCTCAAGAAATCTATCGTCTAATCATGTCTGAAGAAATATATCGTCTGCCTATCGTCTAATTATTCTCGTCTGCTCTTACTAATAATTTCTACTTCCGCTAAACTAAGTGGCCAGATAATTTTCATCTCTGTGCCAAATAACATTATTACAGTTGGGCTAATTGTTAAACGGAAGAGAAAAAAACAACATTTCAACATCGAGCTATTTCGGACACTGTGGAGTAACCGGTACAGGCCCGTAGCATGCGGGGGGAGGGGGCCAGGGGGCCGCCCCCCCGCGTTTTGTCTGTTCCCTCTGCTTATTTGCTCTACTTAGTAAAATGTATTACCTGCCCCCCCCTGCTATTACCTGGCCCCTGCTGTAGAATTTTCACGCTACGGGGCTGAACCGGTACCCCTTAAAGAGGGCGAGAAGGTGCAACCGCCACACATGACTTGCACATCTTAGGGTGCGGGGGCGGGTATAGTAAAGTCTGATATAAAATGACTTGGGAAAATGTCCTGGTTAATTCATTCGAATGTTAAATTGTGGACTTTGTTTCAATACACCAATATTCTGACTTTGTTTCAATACACCAATATTCTGACTTTGTTTCAATACACCAATATTCTGACTTTGTTTCAATACACCAATATTCTGACTTTGTTTCAATACACCAATATTCTGACTTTGTTTCAATACACCAATATTCTGACTTTGTTTCAATACACCAAAATTCTGACTTTGTTTCAATACACCAATATTCTGACTTTGTTTCAATACACCAATATTCTGCTAAGTCATTCTTTACACTTGCCTTACACTGGCCAATTCGGTCTTGTTTTCCGTTATCTTAATGTTTTGAGTAAGAAATTATCACATTTAACGTATTTATGTTTCCTTTCCAAATATGTAGCAGTTCACATCTCAACGTAGCCTGATCAAATATTAGTTGGCAACATCTTTGATCTGACTGTATTGTTGGCCTTTGACTTATTTTACAGGCAGGAGCCGCATGACTCAGTCTGTTCATTTAGGTCTTTTTATTTCAGTCTATTTCAGTCTTTTTATTTCAGTCTGTTTATTTCAGTCTGTTCATCCAATAACAGACCGTGTTAGTCTGTCTTTACAGAACGTACATTAGGTATTGACAGATTAAGTTTTAACAAATACCTTCATGGTCTAACTCAGCCTTTGCATTCCACAGGTGGAGACGGCCAGACACAGAGGTGAATATAAGGTCGGACACATAGGGTCGGGACCCCGAATCGTAAATGCCCACGCCCCCCACGTGGTCCAGCATTACACCCACAAAACATAAATTTATATTCTTTTTTGGTTTCTCCTTTTGTTTCAAGGGCACGACGTTTTCTTTTGTGCCTGCGGGGAGTGGGGGAAGGGAGAGGGTGTGTCTTCAAACAACCTTAACCCTCCTTTTGGTTAGGCATATGGTTATTTTTTTGTTGTTGTTGTGTGTCCTCTTACGTTAAGAATTGAGAACACCCGAGTGATGCCATCCAGACTAGCGTAGAGATGGTCAGATGCTTCAAAAGGTGGACAGAAGGAGTCTAACGCGATTTCCTGAAACTCTCCATAAGACAGTTTGAATTGCCTGAAGCTAAAACTCTTATCAGACTGATGAGTATTTTGCTCTTGGTGTTGAAGGGGACACAAATACAATGATGACTTCTAGTAGACCAGATTATCTCCCATCACGTTAGGGATAAATATGTAATGTTCTCAATTTATATTAGCCCACAACTGTTGACGAGTCGGAGCCATTCGTGGAGTACTTTATTATTGTTTACAGCTTCGAAACTACAAACAAATTTTATAGTTTATAGTACACATTAAAGTACTACTACTATATTGATAATGCGGACAGGTCAAACTGTAAACAACTTTAATTTTTTTTAATGAATACTGCAAGGTGAATAAAATTATTATCATTTTGACTGAAGACTTAATTCATGATAGTCATTCAGTCATTCTACATAGGAGCTAACATTGGATCTTACAATTAACTTTACATGTATTTAGCAATATAAGAGCTAACATTGGATCTTACATTTAACTATACATGTATTTAGCAACATAAGAGCTAACATTGGATCTTACAATTATCTTCCACTTTACAACTAATGAATGACTATACAGTGGGTATTCGGTTAACGAACTTAATCCGTTCCACAATTATGTTCGCTATCCGAATCGTTCGTTAACCGATCATCGATTTACCATATATGATAATGGAAATTCGATTAATTCGTTCTGGAGATCCTAAAAATTAAATTGAAAAAAATTGTCATGTACAAGAAAATTTCTTAGTAAGTTTATGTATTACAAATATGATACATACATATAATCTTGCTTATTAATCAGTTCTTTTTCTTTTATTTAAAGAACATGCCCAATGTCGATTGTTTTTCTCTCTCCTTCAGGGAAATGATTGACAGCAATTTCGTTGTGGAGATCAGCAACCCTATTGACATCAGCTTGTTTAATGCCAGATCTCCTTTTAAATTTTGTAAACCAGCCAGTGGTAGCCTTGAATTCTAGATTTTCGGAGGACGAGCCTAGAGTTTGTTCTTTCAATTTCTCAAAAATTTCTCCAGCCTTCTCTTGAATAATGGCAATTCTAGTTACATCTCTTTTCATCTCCCGTTCATTTATCCAAACTAAAAGCAAACTCTCGATTTTATCATGGATGACACTTTTTTTTTGCTTCTCAGATGTAATTTTCGTTACTCCTTTAGCGCAGCCCCGTAGCCGGGGGGGGGGCACTGGGGGGGGGGGGCGTGCCCCACTCCCCCCGCTAGGTGTGGAGTGCCCCCCCCTCTTAAAAAGAAGAAAAAGAGGGAAAATAAAGAAAAAGTAACTAAAATGAGAAAGTACCCCCTTGCTGGGTATTGGTGCCCCCCTGCTTACTTTGACCTGGCTACGGGCCTGCTTTAGCGGCTTGAGTCTTCTTGATATCTTTTTTAGCTAGGATTGTGCGGAATTGTGCCTACAGTAAACCTGTTCAAGCCGTACTGCCAGGTAACATCAGTCATTATTTGTCCACTCTCTACGTATAATCTCTTGCTTGGTTTTATGTTGAGCACAGTTCTTGACACTCCACTCCTTTCAGGTCCCATAATATTGTCAAATTTTCAGGGTTTTTTTTATAAGGCGGTTAGAGAAGAACATACTAAAATCACAAGGATAAAAACCAAATACACATGTATGGTACACTATTGACGATGTGTCGTCGCACACTACCCTACGCGTCGTACGGTGCTGCCTCACTGCCACGTAGTATGAATGATGGCGTGTCAGCGCACGCGCCATCCATTTTCAGGACCAATTGAGGACTGGTGTCGGGTGTTTCGAGAGCCGAGACGTGTTCGTTAGAATCAGTTTTTGTTCGTTATCCAAATTTTGTTCGTTGTCCGAACACAAAAATCTTTCCTGCAAGTGTTCGTTGTCCGATTTGTTCGCTGTCCGAACAGTTCGTTAACCGAATACCCACTGTATAAAGAAGAAACATTTTTAAACTTCTCTTGAAAAAAAATTCAAAACTTTTTAAGTCATCAAATTGATAAAACACTAAAATCGGTTGATAATATATTTTTTTAAAATAAATGCATTCAAAAAGATATTCACTTCATCTCAGAATATGTTACTTATAATATTTATTGTTAACATAATTCTACCAGATACATTCACGGGTGGTCGTGTGTCAAAGCGCTCGACTATCGACCTAAGGGTCCCTGGTTTGATCTCCGTTGAGGACCTATGGATATCTCAGGTTATGGGACTTAAGTCCCCGCTATGTCTCCCGTGGTGCCTCCAAGACACTATCGGCAATGAAAGAAGTGATTTATGGGATCTAACAGATTTTTATATCAACCTTACAGGGACTTCACACACCAAATAGACTTAGTCATATTAGCAAATAACTGTGCTAGTCAATCTGCAGATTATACTTGAGATCACTTTCCACTGGCCACTGGTCATTTTTGCCAGGCTCTTGGAGAAATTACTTTTTAAATCTCCAAACAATATTTCAGCCAATCATGGATAATCGTTCTTGGCTATTCTTGGGTCAGGGGTCAACGTGACAGCCATCACAGTGGAGATAATTACGTCTATCAATCCAATCAAAGCTCAACTTGATTCACACTTTGAATTTTGATGATTGGAGCTCTGACATGGGAGAAAGAACATGGAATTATTGCCCACTTCACTGACCACTTATGGCCAATTATATTAGGGAAAAACTGACCAGCCACAGAGCCTTCCCAAGGATATTTCATTGATTTTAGAAAAGTCCATTTGATTTTCTAATGGTCAGATCTTTCTGAGAATGTACAGACGATGGTCTCGGCTAGTCTCATTTTATTTGGGTCACGTCAAAAATCTCGTCACTTGTTATATTATTATTCAAAGCACAAGCGTTATTTAGAAGCTTAACCACAGTGAAGATGGCTGGTAACAGAAATGACTGTTAATATAAAGGGTTGAACTATAAATTGGTGAGCGATGAATTCAGAGATGTAAATATGTATATAGGCCTATATAACAATTTATAAATATATAGCCTATATATATATATATATATATATATATATAGCAATACATTTAGATAGATAGATTTATACTAATTTTTCGGAAAATAACTTCTTTTGTTCATATTTTTTACAACGTTTTTATCAACTTCACTTCTTGTTTGTCTTTCCGGGGTCACTTCTTGTTAGTCTTTCCGGGGTCACTTCTTGTTTGTCAACGTTTTTCGTTTTATTAAAATTAGAAGCTCTTATAAAGTCTATTACTATTACCATGTGACCAATTTATTCAGAAATTATTTTCTGCTTTTTAGTACGCAAGAAAAACGTTGTTTTTTTTATAAAATATTTTTTATAATGTAATTTTCAGACCTGGTGTTAATTGCTTTTTTAATTTTTAATATATATGCCAGGCGTTAAAATGACGTAATAAACTAGCTTAGAAACCGGTAAAGGGAGGTCTTGGACCAAGACACATTTCTTCAAAATTAGCGCCTTTAGCTATAAACTGGTGCAGATATAAACAGAGGTGTGTATATTTGTTTTAAAACATCTAAATACATCCCTTGCTAATCTAAAAGGTGCCAATACATTTATAGTATAAACTAATAATAACAGGAATAACAGTTGTAATGAATAGATGGATGGATGGACAGACAGACAGACAGATAGATAGGTAGGTAGATAGATAGATAGATAGATAGATAGATAGATAGATAGATAGATAGATAGATAGATAGATAGATAGATGATAGATAGATAGATAGATAGATAGATAGATAGATAGATAGATAGATAGATAGATAGATAGATAGATAGATAGATAGATAGATAGATAGATAGATAGATAGATAGATAGATAGATAGATAGATAGATAGATTCCATTAGGCCAAGAGCACTCACTGAACTGATAGATCAAATGTTTCCGTCTATAGACTTCCGGATGTCGGAAGTATTGGACAATGTTTCCTCTCTTTATTTATTGTCTTAGCTGGTAAATACCTTTACAACGACCTGTCAGGTGAGTATCTTGACTAACATGAACTCCAAATCATTGACATAATCATACAATTGGGAAAAAAAGTAAAAAAAATATGTATGAATTTCATAGAATGTTACGCCTGTATCAAACTAAAAGAAAAGGAAATTTTAAATATTCACACACACACACAACCCTTCCCCCAACAACAAATTATGTTCTTTTTTATAAATATTTATATTAAATTTAAACTGCCTACATGTGACTATCTACCTTATTTTCACCTCTTTTGCCAACATAAGTGATCGAACGGGTGGGGGGGGGGAGTGAAACTTATAGTTTAGATCATATGGACATTTGTAAAACTTTTAGTTTGTCATATGGACAGTTGTAAAAGGTTTAGTTTAGATCATATGGACATTTGTAAAACTTTTAGTTTGTCATATGGACAGTTGTAAAAGGTTTAGTTTAGATCATATGTACATTTGTAAAACTTTTAGTTTGTCATATGGACAGTTGTAAAAGGTTTAGTTTAGATCATATGGACATTTGTAAAACTTTTAGTTTGTCATATGGACAGTTGTAAAAGGTTTAGTTTAGATCATATGGACATTTGTAAAACTTTTAGTTTGTCATATGGACCGTTGTAAAAGGTTTAGTTTAGATCATATGGACATTTGTAAAACTTTTAGTTTGTCATATGGACAGTTGTAAAAGGTTTAGTTTAGATCATATGGACATTTGTAAAACTTTTAGTTTGTCATATGGACAGTTGTAAAAGGTTTAGTTTAGATCATATGGACATTTGTAAAACTTTTAGTTTGTCATATGGACAGTTGTAAAAGGTTTAGTTTAGATCATATGGACATTTGTAAAACTTTTAGTTTGTCATATGGACCGTTGTAAAAGGTTTAGTTTAGATCATATGGACATTTGTAAAACTTTTAGTTTGTCATATGGACAGTTGTAAAAGGTTTAGTTTAGATCATATGGACATTTGTAAAACTTTTAGTTTGTCATATGGACAGTTGTAAAAGGTTTAGTTTAGGTCATGTGGACAGTTGTAAAACTTTTAGTTTGTCATATGGACAGTTGTAAAAGGTTGTAAAACTTTTAGTTTGTCATATGGACAGTTGTAAAAGGTTTAGTTTAGGTCATATGGACAGTTGTAAAACTTTTAGTTTGTCATATGGACAGTTGTAAAAGGTTGTAAAACTTTTAGTTTGTCATATGGACAGTTGTAAAAGGTTTAGTTTAGGTCATATGGACAGTTGTAAAACTTTTAGTTTGTCATATGGACAGTTGTAAAAGGTTGTAAAACTTTTAGTTTGTCATATGGACAGTTGTAAAAGGTTTAGTTTAGGTCATATGGACAGTTGTAAAACTTTTAGTTTGTCATATGGACAGTTGTAAAACTTTTAGTTTGTCATATGGACAGCTTAAAAGGTTTAGTTTAGGTCATATGGACAGCTGTAAAACTTTTAGTTTAGGTCATATGGACAGCTGTAAAACTTTTAGTTTAGGTCATATTGACAGTTGTAAAACGTTTGGTTTAGGTCATATGGACAGCTGTAAAATGTTTAGTTTGTAATATGGACAGCTGTAAAAGGTTTAGTTTAGGTCAAATTGATAGTTCACTTATCTGTCACTCAGATGTTCACAAAAATTTAACTGTCAAAAGATGAAATATGTGCAAAGATCAATAATAGACTAAGAAACAATTTTTTTTATCTGTTTTTATTTAACTCTGACTTGGTTAGTCAATTTCATCTTACACTAACAACTTACTTATTGCATCTACGTGCTGTGTGACAAATTCCATTACAAGTAATAACCGCATTCATCAACTTATTGATGAGAATCAACTTCAGAAGACCAAAACAAACTTGCACCATCCACTCAAGACTCCCAACACACACACCCTCTCCCCCCAACCAGTTGTGAAAGCTCGTTCCCACCGAATGACATCAATACTCTGTCCAACATTCATACAATGTGGTCAATTTCTTTTCTGTCAGATGAGAACAGAAGACCGGAGGTCAGTTCGTTTTTCTTGGACTTGGAACTTTGGAAGAGGCAGGATCAGCCTACGACCCACTTTACACTTCCTGTGACATCATGGTCTAATCTAATGACCTGGAGCTCACAGTTACATCTTAATTTAATTAAAACAAATGGGTGTGGTCGTCCTTAATCCCTGCGTGAATCAGACTGACACACACACACATCTCACACCAACACACACATTATCAACACATACATACATTACAACAACACACACATGCACATCACACCAACACACACACACACATCACACCATCATACCAACACACACACGTCTCACCAACACACACACATCACACCAACACACACTCATCACACCAACACACAAACACATCACACACACACACATGACACTAACATACACATCTCACACCAACACACACACACATACATTACGCCAACAAAATCATTAATATCACACGAACACACACACAGATCACACCAACACACTAACACACACATCACACCATAACACTAACACACACATCACACCATCACACCAACACACACACACACATCACACCAACACACACATCACATCACACCATAACACTAACACACACACACACATCACACCAACACGCACATCACATCACACCATAACACTAACACACACACACATTACTCCATCACACCAACACACACATCACATCACACCATAACACTAACACACACATCACACCATCACACCAACACACACACATGACACCAGCACACACATCACATCACACCATAACACTAACACACACATCACACCATAACACTAACACACACATCACACACATCACACCAACACGCACACATCACACACACACATCTTGCTCGCAAATTGCTTCATGCACTCTGGTTGACAAAGGCGAACATAATACTCCGTTTGTATATTGAAACGATGTCTCAGTCATTTGATTTACAAGAGCTTTAAACTTATATTGTGAGGGTTTATGGCCATGTTTGGTTTGACATTAAAACAAAACCGTCTTGCAAAGATGGTGACAGGCACTTGTGGAAGACCATCTTCCTGTCGCGTTATTTGTCTCCTGACTTAAGAAAAATCGACGATCCTAACTTATTGAAAATTGTTAAATTGTTAATTCATAAACATAATTTAGTTCAGCAGTAAATATTTGCACGAACATTAACAATACGAATATCACTAATGAGATGTTGATTTCATTCAAAATTGTTATAATGCTTTAAAGTTTGTATCCTTTAAAATTTGAAGGCCTTTGGGGCACCGGTAAACGTTACACTACATAAAAGATATTTTAGGCCATAACTACTTAGACCATTTGGCAACCATTTTGAGCTATTAGAATAAACAAGCAATCTAAGCCTGTTCCATTCTGGACACAGGACGTGTTAGCGCATTTTCGTATTATGTATCAGTACGTATGTTATCTTTCAGTAAATATTTGTAAATTTTGGAAATGTTTACAAATTCAATTGTGTAATGCATATATCTGAAAAAAGATATTAAAAAGACGTTTCTTTATAATTGAAAACAAAATTATTTTCTCTTAAATCTAACTACAAGTGGTTTGTGGTCACTGAAATAGGACTCATAATTGAAACATTCTAAATTGTAGTCATTTAATCGTCCGAAAACTCCGTCAATTGTTGTTTGATAAATTGTTGTTGCCAATCTTGGTGAAAGTAGTTCAATGTTGAAGTTTGTTTCGAAGAAGTTTTCAATTTCTGCCCCGGGCTCTTTGAAATCTTGATTGAAGTCCCCACAAATGATGACGTTTGGTTGATTGAGTTGTGCTGCAAAGTTGTCATTGAAGAAATCTTTTACAAACCGATTGTTTATTGATTGAAACATTCTAAATTGTAGTCATTTAATCGTCCGAAAACTCCGTCAATTGTTGTTTTATATAAAGTACGGGAAGTAAGTCATGTTGAATAACTGTTACAAAAATAAATAATGATTACGCCCCTTTGATTAGCTTTTATTATTTATATTTAAAATATAAGCAAAACGGTACATAAAAAAACTCTTATATTTTGGCCCCGAGAGGTCAAATCGCAAAATGGACTTTTGATGTACACTTGGCAGGCCAAGACCTACACAATGATATATACATCATGGGTCTAGGACTTATGGTTGCTGAGATATAGGGCGGTCCATTATTAATATAGCTTATATAGTAAAAAACGGTACTTTATAAGGCCCCTTTTACGGCCCTGAGAGGTCAGATCGCGAAATGGAAAAAAGTCATTTCTTGGCAGGCCAAGATCTACAAAATGATATATACAACATGGGTCTAGGACTTATGGTTGTTGAGATCTAGGGTGATGACGGACGGACGGACAGACAGACAGACAGACAAAACGGGGACAATAGAGCATTTTTTTTTCGAAAATGCTCTAAAAATTACGCAGAGCCGGGGCTAGGTGTCTTTGATTTCATCCCCGGCTGGGATATATTAGCTAAAGCAGAGCCGGGGATGACATGTCTCAGTGCCGGGGATATCCCCGGCATTCCCGGCGGTAAATAGAGCCGTGGTCTACGGTGGGGATGAGAGAAGAGCACTACAAAGACTGTCTCATCAAAGGTGAATAGAATCAAAGATTTAAACATCCACTTTGTCAACTTATTTGTCCGGAGAGATTTGTTTTATTTAAAGATTTGTTTTAAATATAAACATTTTCAAATAAATCGAATTCCTTATGATTGATTCCTGATTAATTCAATAGATTGAGTACTAGCTATATACAATGTGTCATTCCATATTGCTCATCAATCTGAGTACCCTGCATTCAATCGAGTACCCTGTAATGACTTGTATTTCAATCAATCAAGTGAGTGCCATATAACGCCTTCCATTTCATACATTAGTGACTCCATCATTATTTTTATTGATTTATTTTGCATAAATTGATTTTTTTAAAAGCCCATCTATACAGACCATCTATACAGACCATCTATACAGACCATCTATATAGACCATCTATACAGTCCATATATACAGACCATCTATACAGACCATCTATACAGACCATCTATACAGACCATCTATACAGACCATCTATACAGACCAAATATATAGATCATCTATACAGATCATCTATACAGACCATATATATATAGATCATCTATACAGATCATCTATACAGACCATCTATACAGACCATCTATACAGTCCATCTATACAGACCATCTATACAGACCATCTATACAGACCATCTATACAGACCATATATATAGATCATCTATACAGACCATCTATACAGACCATCTATACAGTCCATCTATACATAGACCATCTATACCAGTGGTTCCCAAAGTGGTCCGTACGGACCCCCAGGGGTCCTTGGTATCATTCAGGGGGTCCGTTAAGAATTTTAATTCATTTGGGGGTCCCTGAAGAACTTCAGGGGGTCCGCGAAAGGTTTAATGTAAAACAGTAAAATTATGATATATTTTTTATTATTATGGAAATTAAAATAAAAAACAATAAATAAACTAGTAGTGCACATTGATTAAATTAATAACAAACGTGACAATGTACGAGACTGACGGCCGAACACGTTTAAACATGAATTAAATAACTCCACTGGATGCACTAATTTGTCTACAATATAAACAAAAACTATAAACTAGTTTACATCGTACACCGAATTAAGTTCTGTGTTATTCTGATACAAAGTGTAGAAACATTTTCCCATTCTTAGACAAAAAGAGAAGGATATAACGTTTTTTCAAACAGTGAAATAAAAAATTTGGAAAATACCATCACTGTAACAACTCACTGAGACAACATCTAAGTGAGATGATGATGGACTGTTGCTTCTTACAACATTTCTTTAGTGATTGCAAAGTCAGGATTCCTGACTCAGGAAAGCTGCATACTATTGATGAACAACTTATTTTACCAGCTGTAAATGATGTAATACGCACAGATTTGCACCAACCAGCTTTCGACATTATATAAATTATTCCACTGACTAATAATTTAGTACAAAGATGGATTGACGAAATGGCTCAGTCAGTCCGTAGAAAATCCTTTATGTGGTTACTTAAAAAAATATCTGAATTTTCTATACAGCTTGACATGTCCACTGTACTAGAAACCGAAACTTTACTTTTAGCTTATGTAAGATTTGTAAAAGAAGAAACATTTGGTAAAGAATTGTTATTGGCTAACTGTTTGGAGACAAAATGGGAAATGTTATTTACTGAATTAAAAAGATTGTTCGATGTAAAAGCTTTACCCTTGACTAATATTATTTCTGTTGTTACTGCTGGTGCTCCGGCAAGGGTAAGAAGATACCGAGGCTGTCTGACATATTTAAAACAAGCTGTACCGAATGTCTTTTCAGTACATTATGTCATTCATCGACATCATTATGTCGCAAAAAACTTAGTGAATGTCTTAAATGAGAGATTATTTTCTCAACTTTGTCTGAAAAATGACGAGGTCTATAATTGTTTACTTCTTCACACAGAAGTACGTTGAATATCTAAAGATCCATGACAATGATTTGCGACACAATTTAATTAAGTCAAAAAGTGACATAGCCCATATGACTGATTTATTTGACAAATTTAACAATGCTAATTTGAACCTACAAAAAAGTGACCAATTAAATTCAATCAAATCTAAAAGCACAATGTCTGCGTTTTTTGCAAAACTTTCTCTCTGCAAACAAAACTTGGAAAGAGGAGAATGTTCTCAGTTTCCAAATATTTCGAAATCGTAAAATAAAGTTGAAGATTAGCTTGCTTACTGTCAACACTTAACGGCTCTTTATGCAGACCTGAACCAAAGATTTGAAGATAGGCTTCACTTGAATAGTCCCGACAGGGTGTTAAGTCATTTCGCGCGTGGGCAATCTCATGTCCGAAACACAGATGAATCCTTACTAATACAAGAGCTGCTTATAAAAATATCCAAAAATGATGAACTGAAACCAATTTTTAAACAAGGGTACCACAAATTCTGGTTATAAAAACAGATCCCAATTTTATATCCTGCATTATGGGTATTGTACAGAAGTTGTACTGCTTTTCCATCTTTCTGTTTGGTAGAAATGGATTCAGTGCCGTTATGAACTTCATTACAGTTTACACACCAACACAACAACAGAAACCGACCAGAAATTAGTGCTCGTGGGGATTTGCGGTCACTACTCACAAATATTGAGCTGGACATAAATACACTCATAAAAACCAATCTCAAGTCATTATCTTTTTTATTTTAACTACAAATTATAATTTTAATAAACACTTCCTCAACAAATTTTTTAAATTAATTTCTAATTTTCATACCATGCAATTGTGCAGCTTTTCACTTAGGGGTCCGTGGGCAAGTTTTGACTATAAAAAGGGGTCCGTGGGTCAAAAAAGTTTGGGAACCACTGATCTATACCATATAGTCCGATGAAGTGTACAGTTCAACTGCTTCTGTACCCACGATTATTCTATTGGAGTGTATGACAATGTCCAGCCGCCATTACTTAATATTCTCTATATGAGTCAGGTACCCATTTTAGAGCTGGATGGACATATGGACATCGATCGGTCCAGAGTCCCAGCATCCACCGAGGCTCAAACCCTCAACCTTCTGGCTGTTAGTTCAGTGATCTCCCAAACTCCCATCCCTTCCCTTTTGTTCACATGACTTGTGTAATTTATTTATGTAATGTGCACATGACGTGTGTAGTTTCTTTATGTAATGTGCACATGACTTCTGTAATTTATTTAAGTGATGTGCACATGACGTATGTAATTTCTTTATGTGATGTGCACATGACGTCTGTAATTTATTTAAGTGATGTGCACATGACGTCTGTAATTTCAAAATACGATGTGCACATGACTTGTGTAATTTCTTTATGTAATGTGAGTATACTAGTTACTCATTTCAAAGAGTTGTTCATACTTGATATTACGTATGCTATGTAAATATGTTACGTCCCCATGATGCTGTGTTGAATCTGCGAATCGTTTTATACAATGTAATTAGAGAATGCAATTAACTTGTAATGTGAACTAAACCGTCACTCTCTTCTTGATCCAACATTTACCCAATAAATGGTAATATCGAATTTTTCAGACAAACATACGCATTTACACCAAATATATAGGCCAGTGTCCAGCCTATAGACCCAACTATTTTTGGTGCATTCATCTTAAGACTCTTGTGTTATTAACTATACATTAATAGCAGGCTATTAGAGGCCTAATTCCAATCTCAGTATCTACATCATGGATTGGCTCATCATCCCTCCCGTCCCTAATTCCTCGCGTTTTTTATAAATTTTAGATGAGGGCTTAATGAGTGCGACCCCTCTCCCCCCCCCCAACCCCCTTGTAAGTAATATCTCAGGAAAGAACTTCGCTGACTCTGTTGAACGATTCTCTGCGCTATGTTTCGATTGAGGGGGGGGGGTGTGGGAGGGGTAAATCTCTAAATTTATTTATTTTTTCACAAATGCTTAATTTAATAAAACTGGCAAATATAATGTGATCTGATTATGTTGGCAGAGCCAGGCTGTCCAGTGATGCACTCAGTAGGTGGGACCTAACAGTGTCAATAACCTGATCTGGAGACAGAATTTTGAAATATTTTGCATCAAAAATTGAATTTCCATAAATGAATAAGAATACATCTGTGTACCTATTATGTGACAGTTTAAGGCAGCTTCATTGTGTACGTAATATGTGACAGTTTAAGACAGCTTTATTGATTATATAACTATGACGACGTGTGGCCAGGGCTAGCAGCAGGCGATAGATGAATTATTTTGTCTGAGTTTAATCGAGAAATCGGAATCAATTGCATGTAATTAATAGTTGGTGTTTTTTTTTTTAAAACTAGACGAGATAGCTAGTAACTTACGCTTGTTTATTTTTATAATTTATACTAGCGAAACTGAACATATGTAAGTCTAGTATACCCGAACTGAACATATGTTGGTCTAGTATACCCGAACTGAACATATGTAAGTCTAGTGTACCCGAACTGAACATATGTAGGTCCAGTATACCCGAACTGAACATATGTAAGTCTAGTGTACCCGAACTGAACATATGTAAGTCTAGTGTACCCGAACTGAACATATATAAGTCTAGTATACCCGAACTGAACATATGTAAGTCTAGTGTACCCGAACTGAACATATGTAAGTCTAGTGTACCCGAACTGAACATATGTAAATCTAGTATACCCGAACTGAACATATGTAAGTCTAGTATACCCGAACTGAACATATGCAAGTCTAGTGTACCCGAACTGAACATATATAAGTCTAGTATACCCGAACTGAACATATGTAAGTCTAGTGTACCCGAACTGAACATATGTAAGTCTAGTGTACCCGAACTGAACATATATAAGTCTAGTATACCTGAACTGAACATATGTAAGTCTAGTGTACCCGAACTGAACATATATAAGTCTAGTATACCCGAACTGAACATATATAAGTCTAGTATACCTGAACTGAACATATGCAAGTCTAGTATACCCGAACAAAGATTGAGTTGATTCTTTTGGCACTCCACCATTTTCTGTTTTTCTTCCTGCTCAGTTTCATTGATTATAGTAGTTAGATGTTCTTGTGTACATTCATTATGTCCATTAGTTGTCCAAGACTCTGGAATCATTTCAACCTTTCTAAGTAAATCCAAATGAAATTTTTTAAGTTGTTCTTGATTTTTATTTTACGGGGAATTGTCCGTGACGGACAGATGTGAGGCGGGGTGTAATAATCAGATTAGGCTAGAGAATTTACAGTTGGCACAGAGATGGTTTTAATTATCTGGCCACTTAGCTTAGCGGAAGTAAAAATATTAGTTTAGAGCAGACGATAATTGAGACGACGACCTGAGACCTTGATAGTGTAAGAATATATTTTATCACATCATTTGTATTGTACAATTTAAAATAAGAAGTTCCTTCATATGCAAATAAATATATGTACATGTATACATAGAAGTCTACTCAGTGCTTTTTATATGTAGTTCGTCTTTTAAATATATATATATATATATATATATATATATATATATATATATATATATATATACACACGCTCAAGTCAAGTTAGTTGAATCATATACTCCGAAGAGACTGAAATAGATATACACTTACCAGAAGCAGAAGCAAATATAAATTATACACATACAACTAATCTACCAAACTAACTATGACAGGGGGCAGTGTTATAACTCTCTCGGTAGTATCTGGGAATTCCTTATATCAGCGCACCATAGAATTTGTAATTGAAAGCTGTATGACGTAGTAACAGCAGATAGAGAGAAGGGAGGGTAACAAAGTCGGCAACAACAGTGGCCATTATTGTTCTTTATTGCTTGGAATCATTTAATGCTCTTTTATGGAACCCACGTCTGTGCGTTCAGTTATTGAACAGTGAGAGCATTTAACACTTCTTCATAAAAAATCTATAAATATTCATGATCTTTTGCTAAAAATTGTTTTTAAAACATGTTAATGAAAATTAAAATATTTTCTATGGAAGTCTTTCGCTTGGCAATGACTTAAATCCTAGAAACATCTACCAATGAATTCGAGAGGTTTTGCTGAAATAGTTGAAGCGAGGCTGGGAGGGGGAGGGGCGGGGACGGGAGGGGGCGCACCGGACACCCAACGTGGTCTCTGACTATAAGCTGTCCGCAAAACACAAACTTGTACCATTATTTCCTCAAAAATATTTTTGACCCTTGTGCCTCAACCGACTTTAATCCATTCTGGGTGTGGGAAGTTAATTCTAGTAATAAAAATTCCTCTTTTATTCCAAAAACTCCCTGGTTTTACCTATCTCTGGCTTCAATTAGTCACACCATGGTTATCATCTTATATTTTAATGAGCAATCGTAATGTAATACTGCGTGATCAGCTCACCTGTGCTAACTCACCTGTTCCACCTGTTCCACCTGTCTGTTTAATCTCTTGTGTTGAACTCACCTTACATTCTCCTATCTTACCACCATCACCACCACCACCACCACCATCACCACCACCACCACCATCACCACCACCACCATCATCATCACCACCACCACCACCACCACCATCACCAACACCACCATCCCCACCACCATTACCATCATCACCACAACCATCATCACCACAACCATCATCACCACAACCATCACCACCACCACCATTACCACCACCACCACCATCATCACCACCACCACCATCACCACCACCACCATCATCACCACCACCACCACCACCATCACCACCACCGCCACCACCATCACCACCACCACCATCACCACCACCACCACCTCCACCACCACCACCATCATCACCACCACCACCATCACCACCACCACCATCACCACCACCAACATGGGTCTGCTTGTGTCCTCAGGTGTCTTGGAATAAAGTCGGCAGCGAACACTTCCTGAGTATAGGTACAGAGATCTGGGTCCAAGACGCCAACCTGGAGATCGTCCACTACACTTGGCCGGCCGGAGTCGGGGAATGGAACCTGGTTTTCCGAGAGGTCAGACTCCAGGATGCTGGTATTTTTGAATGTCAGATAATCTCGACGGAAAAATTAACTTGGAGGGTCAAGTTGACCGTCATGGGTAAGGTTTGATTGGTTGATTCCATTCTGTTGTCGTTGTGTTTTTTTTTTAATTGTTTCATTACATGAACAATTATCACCACCGAGTCTAATATAGGCAAACTCGAGATGTCTAAAATCTAGAAACACGAATATGAAGGACTGGCTGCCATCTTACTATTATATATATTTATTTATTTATTTTTATTTATTTATTTATTTATTTATATTTATTAGATTTATTAATTAAACAAACCATTTCAGTGCATCCAGAATCATATCATTATTTTCGACCGAGGTTTCACTAGTCGCCATTTTCATAAGTAATAAAAAAGTTATTTCAGTGATCAAATTAGCAAATAGTAAAATGATACATTATTTAAAATATTTTAAAGACTTCAGTATTTATATTTATTATTTATAAATTCGAAGTGACTATTCGGACCCGGGTACCAATAAACTCTGATTTTTATTCGGACCCCGTCCCAATAAAGTCTGATTGTTATTCGGACCCGTGGCAAATATGCACTTAGCTTAGCTATACATAAACTATATTATTGTTTTTTTTTATAATTGTTTGAATTGTATGATAATGTATGTAATGTGATAATCTACAAATTGGAATATATGTTTAAAAAATAGTCACGCCTTTATCGCACTTTTCTACAGGTGGGTCGTGAAATGAAATCAGTTTTCTACAGGTGGGTCGTGAAACGAAATCAGTTTTCACAGCGGGGTAGCGAAATGAAATCAGTTTTCACAGTGGGGTAGCGAAATGAAATCAGTTTTCACAGTGGGGTAGCGAAATGAAATCAGTTTTCACAGTGGGGTAGCGGAGCACGAAAGTTTAAGAACCACTGACTTAAAAACGTTTTTCAACAAACGTTTAAAAGATGTCTGCCAGGCGGTCTTAACCACAGTGACCCGAGTATTTAAAACAAATCTCAAATATTCCTATGAACCTATTCATACATCCGAGTAGATGAAGTAGCGTTCGTCTGTTTCCGGCATACTATGGGATTGTCTGTATAGTACAATGACTAGTGTAGGTATAACAGATACACGGTACGCGGGCCAAACTTGGGACGTCAGAAAAAATTTTCTTGGCAGGCCAAAAAAAATATTACTTGAAAAACAAATATTGGCACGCGCGAAAAAAAATCCTTTAAATTTGCTTTATTTTTGGCACTTTGATAAAATCCTATTTGCCAGTGCATCAGATTAATGCAGACATGTTTATCCATATTATCCAAAGTTTTATTTAATGTTTTTTTTATGTTATCAAAATTATCAAAAATCAGACAAAGAAGTTTTCATTTTTTAAACTGTCCACACTGACAAAGACGGCTAATTCTTTGTTATTATTTTTGTCATTTTTTTTTTCCTATTTCAAGAGTACAAAAATGTAACATTACGCCATTGTGTAGCTTTCATTTCCCGGCATGCTTTCTTTAGTTCTTCCTGTTCATCAGGGCCAATAGAGAAACACTTCCTGTTGCCTGAGACGACCAACACGGCTATCAATGTTCTACTCCATTTCCTGTTAAACAGAAATATCCAGTGAAAACAAAATCATCTTGGTTATTTTTTACGTTATATTGTTTACAACACACAAAAAAATGTGAATATCTCGTTGAACACAACACCCCTTGAATGTCAAACTATCGCCCTACCGAATCGGTGATGAAAAATGATGAATTTATGTCAAAAAGTTTAAATATTCGTGTCCTACTGTAGGTTTAAAACATGATTAAAAGTTAGATTTTTTCAGATTTTTTTTCTTTTTAATTATATCTAAATTTCACATAAATTTAATTTTATTTTAAAAAGATATTATTTAAAAACCTTACATTTTAGAAAAACTGAGAAATTCAAAATTGATTTTGATTTTCTTTTTTCCGCGAGAAAAAACTCCACAGCTGAGCAATTTTTTTAATACATGGACATAAAGTTAATTGTAAAGTTTTTTTTTCTGTTTAGGTTTACAATTAGATAGATAGATAGATAGATAGATAGATAGATAGATAGATAGATAGATAGATAGATAGATAGATAGATAGATAGATAGATAGATAGATAGATAGATAGATAGATAGATAGATAGATAGATAGATAGATAGATAGATAGATAGATAGATAGATAGATAGATAGATAGATAGATAGATAGATAGATAGATAGATAGATAGATAGATAGATAGATAGATAGATAGATAGATAGATAGATAGATAGATAGATAGATAGATAGATAGATAGATAGATAGATAGATAGATAGATAGATAGATAGATAGATAGATAGATAGATAGATAGATAGATAGATAGATAGATAGATAGATAGATAGATAGATAGATAGATAGATAGATAGATAGATAGATAGATAGATAGATAGATAGATAGATAGATAGATAGATAGATAGATAGATAGATAGATAGATAGATAGATAGATAGATAGATAGATAGATAGATAGATAGATAGATAGATAGATAGATAGATAGTGTGGGTGCCCATCTAGATATATAGATTTTTTAATTTACTTATTTGTACTTATCAAATAACTAGATATTAAGCCCGGCGTTGCCCGGGAAATCTAGGCGAAATGTTAAACCCCTTCCTAATCAATTTAATTAATTTAATTAGATGCTGATTTATGCCACCCTCCTAATGTGCAGAAATTACCAACATTTCATACGTCAAAAGATGTGGCTGCCATAACCAACAAACCATCATCAAAAAGTCTCCATCGAGGGAACAAGAAACCTCCAGTACACAATGTTAACAAACTATAATAACTGAGCATGATTATCAAATGCGCAGCCGATTTACGTTAAATGCGTAGCCGATTTACGTGAAATCAAGTGCAGAGTTATTGTTTTTTTTTTATTTGACGTCTATTTATAGTTAAAATCAAAACAAAGCATTTAAAAAAGCACTGAAAAGTAAAACAAGCAATTAAGCCTGTTCCATTCTGGACACAGGACTTGTTAGCGCATTTTCATGTTATGTATCAGTACGTTTGTTAGCTTTCAGTAAATATTTGTAAATTTTGGAAATGTTTATAAATTCAATTGTGTAATGCATATATCTGTAAAAAAAAAATTATAAAGACGTTTCTTTATATTTGAAAAAAAATTATTTTCTCTTAAATCTAACTACAAGTGGTTTGTGGTTACTGAAATAGGACTCATAATTGAAAACATTCGAAATTATAGTCATTTAATCGTCCGAAAACTCCGTCAATTGTTGCATAGCTCTGATACTTTCAATCAAACTCAGAACACAAGCTTACTATTTCATTTGATGAGTTTCTTATTATATCTTGGTGAAACTACGTGCTGCAGTATTTCGCACCAAATGAACGGGTTATTGAACGTACAAGGTGTATATATAACATATAAGCCCCTTAGGAGCCCTGAAGCCCGGCCCTCAGAGGTCCTATCACGAAATGAACTTTTGATGTACACATGGCAGGCCAAGACATACAAAATGATATATACATCATGGGTCTAGGACTTATAGTTGCTGAGATATAGCGCTCCTTTATTAATATAGCTTATATAGTAAAAAACGGTACTAAGGCCCCTTTTACGGCCCTGAGAGGTCAGATCGCGAAATGGAAAAAGTCATTTCTTGGCAGGCCAAGACCTATAAAATGATATATACATCATGGGTCTAGGACTTATAGTTGCTGATATATAGCGCTCCTTTATTAATATAGCTTATATAGTAAAAAAACGGTACTAAGGCCCCTTTTACGGCCCTGAGAGGTCAGATCGCGAAATGGAAAAAGTCATTTCTTGGCAGGCCAAGACCTACAAAATGATATATACATCAGGGGTCTAGGACTTATGGTTGTTGAGATCTAGGGTGATGGCGGACGGACGGACGGACAGACAGACAAAACGGGGACAATAAAGCATTTTTTTTTCGAAAATGCTCTAAAAAATTACTACTTTACTATGTCATTTTGCAGCGCGAAGGCACGATACAGCACTCATCGGGAAATGACGTCATAGAGGATTATTTAAAAATAAATTTTTACTACGACGACAAATAGAACGCGTCATTTCGTATATTATTTGACCGCGAATTTGTAATAGACTAAAAACAAAATGGTCGCTCTCTGTATTTGACAATTTTATTATAAACAGAATATCTGAAATAGAGTAGATAAATTTATAAGGCTGTGGCTATTCGGACCCGGGTCCCAATAAAGTCTTGTGTTATTCGAACCCGTGGTAAATATGCACTTAGCTTAGTTATATATAAACTTTATAATTGTTTTTTTGTTTTTTTTGTGGGAGCCGGAGCCGAGCCGGAAAAAAATATGGCGGCTCCGCAAGCCTGCCATCCACAATGTGCCTGTTTTTTTTTTAAACTGTTTTCCATCAGCGTCAGTCTGTTGGAAACCCTCACACCGATGCTGAATGTCGATATTACTTATGTTTCCAGCTGGCATTTTATTTGATTTGGTTCATCTGACATCTGAATTAACCGTGTTGACCATGAACTAGAGCTGAATGAAATATTTAAATAACAAAGCACGGCCTTTATAAACGAACTAAACAAAAATCCATATTCCAAGTAGTTCTGTCTGCCAGTTGACAGCTGTTTCATTTCCCGCCCTAATCTGGTTGCAGCAGAGGTGGGATGCATTGTATCACTGTCTGTCATTATGCGGGATGTTTACCTGCTTGATTGATTGTGGGCGCAATCTTTGATTGGGAGAATGTCACCGCGTAATTTTTGCTTTACGACTAAATTTAGTCAACTGTTAACGGTAGACATACACTCACTGCAACTTATTGTTTTTTTTGTCTACTGAATGGACATCAAGTAGCCTGCAAGAGTGAATGGCACCCGCTCTATATGTAGTGACCATTAGATAAGTTGACCCCCTGACAATCAGATGAGTTGACCCTGACAATCAGATGAATTGACCCTGACATTCAGATGAGTTGACCCTGACAGTCAGATGGGTTGACTCCTAACTAGCACATGTATTGACTCATGACTAGCCCATGTATTGACTCCTTTGTTGAGACGATTAGAGTGTCATAAATGTTGACCTGCGACTCAGTTGCCAACTAGGAAACCGATATAATGGCAACACGAATCAATTTTATTCTTTGTCAATATCTGTACTCGAATTTTCAGCATCAGTGGTAAAGCTAGTTACGATATATATATATATATATATATTATATATATATATATATATATATATATATATATATATATGTGTGTGTGTATATATATATAAATTTGTCAGGCCTAATATAATGCTTTCTATAACAATCACAGTTAACACCTAACATATCTACATGTTCATATCTATGTCAATCCATTTAACTGTGCATGCTATTTACTCATTCAAAGACAAGAAAGACATGTATGTATTTATATGCAATAGTTTTGTCATGTGTATTGCTATATTCGCATGTTTTTCACGAAGCCATCATGTTGTGTATTTAGTCTACTAGTTTGAAGCAGTTATCATTACAGTTATTCACATTGTGATGAATCTGTCAAAATCTTTACATTGTTACAACACTGTAGCTACGTACAATGATCAATGCACTTTCTTCTAAGCATTAGCTTACTCACACACACACCCTCCCTCCTTTTTGAATCCTTTGAATTCCGTAGAATATTTTCAGAGATGAGGTGTTTATTTTTATGACCTCTGTTTCTGGGTTGTGACCTTGAGACGGTGGGATATTTCCATTTGGCATAAAAAAAATTAATTCGGTTGTGGCTTCCTTAATGATGTGAATAATTTAGTCTTGGCTTCTTGCCCCAGACTTGACAAGTTTTATGAATAGATTTGGGAATAATCAAGAGAAACAACCCACTGTAAATACTGTTTTTTTAGCTCTTAACTCTAGCTAACAGTTTTAAATCAAACAAATATCTCATTACGTAGACATAATCTTTGGAATGTTGGTGTTTTGTGAAGATAAGTATATTTAATAAAGATAGTTATGAAGGGAATAATGAAACGTGAATTGATGTATTACTAATGTAAGCTAGTCTTTATATTACATGGATATATAAAAGCGGAGTTTGTAAAAAAAAAAAAATTAAAAAAAATGCATAATGTGTTGTGATTGTTTTTGAATGATTCCATCATGAAATAAGGGACGGACGGCCGAGTGGTGTAGAGCGTTTGACTTTTGACCTGAGAGTCCTGGGTTTGATCCTCGGTGAGAAGCAATACATTTTTTTTTTCAAAACCCTGGTAAAAGTTGGTTAAAAGGTCACTCCAGTCCACCCATCTCTAAATGGGTGCCTGACTTAAGTTGGGGAAGTAAAGGGCGGCTGGATGAGGTGCTGACCACGCAGCTCATTTATCTGCCGTAGTTATAAAAACAGATTAATTCTACGTCATCAGCCCCGATGGCATTTCAGGGGCTAAGGGAGGGAATTTTAAAGTATAAAATTATGCTTTCAGAATAGTTTAAATAAGTTAATCTCCATTTAAAATTCATCTTTTTGGAATTGAATCTGTATGATAGCTTAAAGTATTTCAGTGTAATTTAGACTCAAAAGTTAAATTTATTCCCTGCAATTTTATTGCTGTGGTGTATACTTCATAATTATCCATACAATGTAAGCATTTTATTAATTTCTGTCATATTTTCGTGGTTTCAGTCACTTGCTTAGCTCTCACTGTAGAATAACTCTCACTGTAGTAAAGCTCTCACAGTCTCACTGTATTATATCTCTCACTTTAGTATACAATAACAGTTTCTGTGTATTTTTATTCTGACCATTATGGCTGACGAGGTGACGAGTTGGCAGTGGGTCAGACCGGCGTGATGCAGGCTAAGGGTTCGGTTCTATATTTCCATTCCTTCTGTGGTGCCTTCATGGCCATCTTATTTATGGCAACGGTTAATATGTCTAAGTTCACCTCCCCCCCACACACACATACAACAATAGGTAGTGCCACAGTACATGGTCAAATGACTGCATTGTGTGGTACTCAAGTGACTGCAGTATGCGGAACTCAAGTGACTGCATTATGTGGTACTCAAGTGACTGCATTGTGTGGTACTCAATTGACTGCATTGTGTGGTACTCAAGTGACTGCATTGTGTGGTACTCAAGTGACTGCATCATGTGGTACTCAAGTGACTGCATCATGTGGTACTCAAGTGACTGCATCATGTGGTACTCAAGTGACTGCATCATGTGGTACTCAAGTGACTGCATTGTGTGGTACTCAAGTGACTGCATTGTGTGGTACTCAAGTGACTGCATTGTGTGGTACTCAAGTGACTGCATTATGTGGTACTCAAGTGACTGCATTATGTGGTACTCAAATGACAAATATAATGTAACAAAGCGTACTTGAACAAGAGACAATGATAATTGTCATAATATCAAACGTTCTTCCATATACATCTCCTCACATTCATCACTGTAACAAAGGCTGAAGTTGATGAGAACAAAACAGCGGCCAGTAATCAATTCACTCCTACAGTCATTCGTTGTGAGTCACTTGTCGTTCACGCACCGAGGGAGTCAATCGGAAGTGAGTTGATCCATGGCGTGACATGGGTGAGTGACTCAAGCCCCCCCTCCCCCATTACTTCGTTTTGTCTGAAGGGAAGGGGTGGGAGAGGGAGCCGCCTCTGATGTTAACAATTGATGTGATGTTGAGATTGACAGTTTCAGCAGACAGGTATTTGACAGATGTGAAACTGTCAAGACTGTACAGTCAGTAACATATGTGTTACTATCAGAACTATTACAATATTTGACATACGTGAAACTGTCACAGCTATCACAATATGTGGCTTTCGCAAAACTGACAAGACTTTAACAATATGTAACATAAAAGACACTGTGACAATATGTGACTTCTGTGAAACTTTCAAGGCTGTAACAATTTTTTTATATATGTGAAACTGAAACTATCTATAAGTGACATTATGTGACATACGCGAAACTGACAAGGCTTAAACATATGTGACATATGTGAAACTGTCAAGTCTGTAGCAACGGATAACATTTGTGAAACTGTCAGGACTGTAACAATAGATGACATATCTGAACTAGTCAGAGATTTAAACATGTAATAAAGTGAGGCTGTCATGACAAAGATAAAGGGATTTGATAAAGTGAGTTTGTTGAGGACAACCACTGATGCAAACGATGAAATAAATTATTTTGTCTGAGCAAAGACTTTGTTGTTTATCTAATAATGGCATGAAACAAATGACATTAAAGTTGGCTTTACAGAGATAACCCGAAATCCAATCTATTGAATTCTTGGTTTATTGCCCTTTATCCTTTAATTGAAGACTCAGCTATTTTGTGCGGTTGATGTTACAATGACTTCTGAATTTTCATTCAAGTTTCTGCATTTTGTTGTGACCTGTTCGACTTTTATTTTTTTCTACTTTACTCTTTTTAGTTTCATCAACTAATTACTTTAATATTTGTTTACTATTTGTTTACTATTTCATTAATATCTCTTTAATATGTGTTTACTATTTGTTTACTATTTCTTTAATATCTCTTTAATATGTGTTTACTATTTGTTTACTATTTCTTTAATATCTCTTTAATATTTGTCTACCATTTGTTTACTATTTCTTTAATATCTCTTTAATATTTGTTTACTATTTGTTTACTATTTCTTTAATATCTCTTTAATATTTGTTTACTATTTGTTTACTATTTCTTTAATATCTCTAATATTTGTTTGATATTGTTTTTAATATTTGATGATACTTGAGTTTCTATAAAATCATTGTATTGTTGCACATTGATTTTCGTTTGTTTTCGGATGTTTTTGTTGTTATGATGTTGCTTTTTTTTTTAATTAACAAAAAAATTAGAATTTTATACAAATATTCATCATAAACCGACATTATATTTGAAATCAAACTTTTTTTTTCATTTTTGTTTTTATTATTAGAATTATTTATTCGATTTCCTTTTGATGGACAATTAATTTGTTTACATTTTCTAATTTTGTTTTTTTTTTTCAGAAAAACCACCCCATAAACCAGGTGAGACACTATCTGTTTGTTACTTCATTCTTTTTGTTAACTTAATTCTGTTTGTTACTTAATATTGTTACGTAACTTTAGAGTAGAAATGTAACCTATGTTGTCAACTGTAGTCGTTTCTTGGTGTGTCAATGTTCATTGACTAACAATAGACAGTGTCAACGTAAGTTTATGATGTGATTCTCATAATACATGTCATTAATTACTGTAAGACTAATGCAAAAAAAAAATATTATTATTATTAAATGTACTTAAATATTTAGCAAATAAGAGCTCAGATGATTTCTTTTAAAAATACGTGCTCATAATGATTTATTTTATTTATGTTTTGTCATGAGTTAACTTGGGATGATAATTATCAGTTGAGAATCACAGTTGTTTTTTTTTGTTTGAATGTACATTCCGTTGTGTTTTGTTGTTTAGATTCACTGTTACCAAGACAACAGACAACAACGCAAATCTAATGGATAACTTTTTTTTTCATTTAGTCTTCTTTTTTACTTAAGAAAGTTTTTATACAGGCGATGAGTGGTGTGCAGAAATCAAGATATCGCAATTTATGTTTCGAATGCATTCGTTAAGAATACTGACATCAACTTGCAAGTTACAGATGTTTATAGTTAACAATACTGACATCAACTTGCAAGTTACAGATGTTTATAGTTAACAATACTGACATCAAACTTGCAAGTTACAGATGTTTATAGTTAACAATACTGACATCAAACTTGCAAGTTACAGATGTTTATAGTTAACAATACTGACATCAAACTTGCAAGTTACAGATGTTTATAGTTAACAATACTGACATCAAACTTGCAAGTTACAGATGTTTATAGTTAACAATACTGACATCAATCTATAATAAAAGGTTAAGTCATAACTTATAATATGACACACTATGGGATGTTTGCGCCTCTACGGAAGATTGCTCAGTGAATTGTTGAAGTCTTTCGTGTCTGTACTCGTTTGTGTGTTAGTTTATTGCCTAGACCAACCCACTCCACCCACAAGATGTAGGTCCATCTATCTACTAGTGAAAAAGTAATTTTCTATAACATTTTATTTTATGATATCTGCTTAAATCGCTTGATATCAAACATGTCATGAAACTTTATGGCCAAGAATTATGAGATAAATTTGAATTAAATGAATATCTGCACATGTATTATAAGGTGTCATTTGCATATACATTGCCCAAGTATTACTATATGGAATTTGTATTACATTTGACGAAGTATAATGATATGACATTTGTATTACATCTGCCCAAGTATTATGAAATGACAATGTATTATATTTGTCCAAGTAGTATGAGATGAGATTTGGAATTTTCTCATTTATTCCATGTCATTAACTCTATCCAATAATGTGGATACAATATATTACTAGCTAAGGTTACTGTAGTACTCCTAAAAAAAATAATTGGTAATTACTTTGTAAGTAACTTATTAATAGTTCCTGTGTTAGTTGTATCTATATGTAGTTCACTGACTATCTGTACGATAGTCCACTTACTAACCTTGACCGGGTTTCATCCCCATTTCCTGGTCATAAAAAGTCCTCTTCACCCTTGTGGTCATCCTGTCCCCAGTGGTCAGCAACTAATGAAACTGGGGGTAGCGTGATGTCAGGACATTGAAGTTTAAAATTAGAATCCACAACGGAATTCAGCTGCCGACTTGGCCTATCAGATTTAAAACATTTATTTTCTCGAGTTACATTCTGCACACCGCACACAAACAATTCAAACTCAAGTGAACGTGGTATTATCGTATTGTTTTTATCTTTCAGGGAATTCCCAAACAAGACAAATCTTTAATTAAAATGAAATCGATAAGGCAAATAACATTGCTTCGTTGTTTGTTAATTGTTTTTTTTTTTATAAAAATTGATTATGGAAATCTCCGATTCAAAATTCTGACATCATTTATGGACGGGAAATCCCCATGTATGCAAAAAAAAAATAAGCCATTTTCGGTAGCTAGTTAATGTTTTGAAATAGATTTCTCCAGTTGTTCTATAATAATAATTAATAATATCAATAGAAAACACGTTCTCAGAACAATAGTCTGAATGAATGTATAACAGAAAGATTTCAAATAAAGTTCATTCATCATCAGCTATTACTAAACAAACAAAAAAAAATGTCTCACAGTGTGATTGATGATCCATTGTTTCGCATAGCTTGACCAATGGTCAACCCTACGTAATACTTTATGTTATCTACTGTATCCTATAGCTTGACCATTATAAATAAATCAAACGGTATAAAGTTCCTGATAACTTGTCTTATCTGTTACGTCCAATGATCCTGTGTTGTTGTTTGTTTGTTTGATAACTTGATTAATAGTCTATTTTACCAATATATCAAATGACCCAATGCTTCTTATAACTTGACCCATTGGTCAACCCTACCAATATGCAGAATGCTGTCTATCCCAACAGAAATAAGAATAGAAGGGAAATCATTTGTTGAGTCTGGTCAGTCCGTGTATCTCAAATGTAACACGACAGAAGGGGACCGTATTCCAGATGACGTGGACTGGTTTAAAGATGGCGACAAGATCGAGGCTAAAGAATACCCTAATGTCGTCATTACAAAGTTCAGGTAAATTTAACCTATTATCCCGCCAACCTGATTCACAAATGTTAATTAGGTCTTCAGGTTTCAAAAAAAAAAAAAATCTAAAATATACGGCTCTCTCTTTGTTTAATATTTGATTCATAGATTAAAAATGTATCAACAATAATAATATACTATCGAATAGAATCATTTGTTTATACAATCAAATAAATCGTTCAGTTCAATAATTGTAATACGATTGAATGTAATCGTTGAAGTCGAATACACTCAAACACAATCATTGCAGTCGAATACACTCAAACACAATCATTGTAGTCGAATACACTCAAACACAATCATTGTAGTCGAATACACTCAAACACAATCATTGCAGTCGAATACACTCAAACACAATCATTGTAGTCGAATACACTCAAACACAATCATTGCAGTCGAATACACTCAAACACAATCATTGCAGTCGAATACACTCAAACACAATCATTGCAGTCGAATACACTCAAACACAATCATTGTAGTCGAATACACTCAAACACAATCATTGCAGTCGAATACACTCAAACACAATCATTGTAGTCGAATACACTCAAACACAATCATTGCAGTCGAATACACTCAAACACAATCATTGCAGTCGAATACACTCAAACACAATCATTGCAGTCGAATACACTCAAACACAATCATTGCAGTCGAATACACTCAAACACAATCATTGCAGTCGAATACACTCAAACACAATCATTGCAGTCGAATACACTCAAACACAATCATTGCAGTCGAATACACTCAAACACAATCATTGCAGTCGAATACACTCAAACACAATCATTGCAGTCGAATACACTCAAACACAATCATTGCAGTCGAATACACTCAAACACAATCATTGCAGTCGAATACACTCAAACACAATCATTGCAGTCGAATACACTCAAACACAATCATTGCAGTCGAATACACTCAAACACAATCTTTGCAGTCACGTCATCTCAAAGACCACCACTGCAAGTTAATATATTCAGGACCTTAATGCAGCGACTTCTTAATAAATATGTTCACTTGTCCACTTGCCGGGGCGGGGGGGGGCATGCTAAGTGGATATTTACATTTCTTTTTTAGAGTGGTTGTCGTGGGGGCCCGACACACTATTTTTTTCCGGGGCCCATAATGTAATAAAACGGTCGTGCCGTGATATTATCTAAAACAATAGAAAAATATCCATTAAAAAAAAGGTCAGAGTGTGTCGAAAAATATCAAAATTGTTGACCTGATTCAATAAAAACAGAAAATGTCAGGTTCGAAACCCAGCAACATATTAGAAGTCCTGTCGTTTTATGAACAAGAGTAATACAGAACGGATATTACAAAACTGGAGACAAAGCTTTCTAATCGAGGGTCACAATGTGTTATTGAATGTGACAGAAGGTCCGTGTAAAAAACAGTTAGATGGCGTGTTTGTCAGAGATGCGAGGCCGGTCCAAACAGCCAGACTGAAAGCAAAAAGGGCGTGGCCCAAAACATCAAGAATCACAGCCAGCTTGTCAATACATACAGTGTTATGTACAAATATTATTTGATGTTTTATTGAGATCTTGGGCTCCATCCAGTTCAGAACATGACTCGGGCCAGTGATAACAATTCTAATCACTGTGAAGATGAATGCTCGAAATATTCACCGGAAAAAAATTAAGCCAAGATTTCAGCTCACAAATTTCAAAAGTAAAAAGTGTTTTTTTTTCAAACTCGAAATGTCTGTGTAACATTTTCTAAAGTAATAACTTACCCCCAAGGGTTTAAAATACACCGAAAAAAAATCTGAAATTTTATCTTACTTGACATCTTACTTGACATATAGAAATGAGATCAAATCATGTGTAATTTATGTCACATAAACACGCACACACACACACACTCAAACCTATCTTTGATCCCTGTGAAACCCATTGACCATTCCAAGATACAAATCTTTATCTGCTTTTAAAATCTTCGACTTGTTTTTCACAGTTTTCACTTCATTAACCACAAGACGTTTGAAGTTTGAAAGATTGCAACAGTTTTAAAACGATGTATTCAGTCGGTCAATGACATTATAGACATTGAGTCAATAATATAGATATAAATGTGTAGGATATTGACACACTTGTAACTATAAGTCAATAATGTTTCGAATCTCATACACCGAGCTATGAAAATTTATAAGGGGATTTTTGTGAATTAATTTTTTGAGCGTCTGGTCATTTCATCAAACCCCTCCCTCCGCTCTTTCTCTCCCAACCTCCTCTCTCTCTCTCTCCAACCCTCATCTCTCTCCCACCCTCATCTTTCTCCCTCCCCTCTCTCCCTCCTCTCTCCCTCCTCTCTCTTTCTCTCTCCCTCCTCTCTCTTTCTCTCTCCTCTCTCTTTCTCTCCCTCCTCTCTCTTTCTCCCTTTCTCTTTACTCAGTTTGGTACTGCTCAAAGAAGAGCGAACTAAAAATTTCTCCAAAATTGATCTTGTAAATGCATTGATGCGTGCCATGATGGCTGACCTCGTGACGTCGATATTCCTGAGTAGCAATGTATCTACTTTCCCCCTTAAATTTCTTCCTTGATTCCTTTTCTGTGTAGTCGACGGATAAACATATAACACTTTACAAGTCTTACTTTCATCATTAAAAAAAAGTATTGCTTGCTTTAAAAGTGCATCCATTAGTTTGTTAAGCTTTGTATAATGTGATGTGGAGTGGATGTAATACGTGGCCCAACTTGACATTTTATAATGGGAGCCGCCGCTGAAAGTTTTTCTCATGACATGGGTCGTTAGGGGAAAAGATTTTGGATCAATATTAAATGAGAGATCAATAACCGAAGTAGAAATGACTCTAACCTGAGATTCGTAAGAAGTGGATCGAACTGATGGCTTCCAGTTGAGACAAAGATTGTTATTGAACGATTTTAACATTTCGCCATATGTGATTTCTTGGCTTTTTAACGTGAGAATTTCATATTGACTGGTACAGCAAATGAATACAATATATGTGAGACTAAAGGTTTACTTCGAATATTCTCATATTCTCACTCAATTAAAAAATGAAAATAAGCTACACTAGACTGGTCCTCACAGAATGTACTTTATACTGGATGTTTGCTCTCATGGGATCCTCCTGATATTTATTTCAGGACATGGAAGTTGTTCATTGACACTTTTTGCTGTTTGTTTCTTTAAAAGTCTTGTGCCCCCCGCCCTTTGTAGAGCACCTACCACTCCCCCCCCAACCCATTTAAATCAGTCCACTCCAGTAGACCAACACTTGTTTACAAACACTTGTCTACAGACATTTGTCTACCAACACTTGTTTACAAACACTTGTCTACAGACATTTGTCTACCAACACTTGTTTACAAACACTTGTCTACAGACATTTGTCTACCAACACTTGTTTACAAACACTTGTCTACAGACATTTGTCTACCAACACTTGTTTACAAACACTTGTCTACAGACATTTGTCTACCAACACTTGTTTACAAACACTTGTCTACAGACATTTGTCTACCAACACTTGTTTACAAACACTTGTCTACAGACATGTGTCTACCAACACTTGTTTACAAACACTTGTCTACAGACATTTATCTACCAACACTTGTTTACAAACACTTGTCTACAGACATTTGTCTACAAACACTTGTCTACAGACATTTGTCTACAAACACTTGTCTACAGACATTTGTCTTCAAACACTTGTCTACAGACATTTGTCTACCAACACTTGTCTACAGACATTTGTCTACCAACACTTGTCTACAGACATTTGTCTACCAACACTTGTCTACAGACATTTGTCTACCAACACTTGTCTACAGACATTTGTCTACAGACATTTGTCTACCAACACTTGTCTACAGACATTTGTCTACAAACACTTGTCTACAGGCATTTGTCTACAAACACTTGTCTACAGACATTTGTCTACCAACACTTGTCTACAGACATTTGTCTACAGACATTTGTCTACCAACACTTGTTTACAAACACTTGTCTACAGACATTGTCTACCAACACTTGTTTACAAACACTTGTCTACAGACATTTGTCTACCAACACTTGTTTACAAACACTTGTCTACAGACACTTGTATACAAACACTTGTCTACAAACACTAGTCTACAGACACTTGTATACAAACACTTGTCTACAAACACTTGTATACAAACACTTGTCTAGTGTAAAACAGTTAATTTATTTAACATGTAAATGGGCATTTTGTATAATCTAAATAACATTGAAATATTACGTGGACATATTACATTGACATATTGCATTGACAACACACGTTATTGATCAGAAAATTGAAGCGCGAATTAAAAATGATTCTTAATTTTCATCCACAAGAAATAAAAAAAAATCATTTTGATCTATTTGGCTCAACATCTGGATAGTTTGTTTTGATACGAATAGAATTTTGTTATTGTTATTGTTGTTAGTTTTAAGACGGGAGGTAACTTGATGACAGTCACTAGAAATGTATACTAAATACCATAGATATATAAGACTAGATCGTTTATGGGCTATGCATAGATATATATTGTGCGGACCATAACTTTAAAAAGAGAAGAGTACAATTCTGTATAACTTATATATTTTTACAAATTCTTTGCAACTATGATGACGTAGTACGCATAGAAACCTTAAGTAACCGAAATAAATAGCAGAAGACATTTGCATTGTTTTTCTTGACAAATTTTCAAAAACTTTTTTTTTCAATTAACTTTGAATAAAATGCCTTCGTGTTGTGTACCCGGATGTTTGATTATATTATTACTAACCGTCAAATATAATTTTTTCGGACACATCAGTTGATTTTAAAAGCCCCAACCTCTAGCATGAATGGGGATTTTTTTTTTACTTAAAAGGAAGGAAATCTTTTTCGGTAAAAAATAAAGAACTGTACAGAATTGTACTCTTCTCTTTTTAAAGTAGGGGTCTCGAATACAACACTTTTTCGGTCTCTATTAAATAAGCATAAGCGATCTAGTCTTATATATCTATGCTAAATACTGAGGTGTGTCTGACTACATTTCTTCTCTCCCTTGTTTTTCCCCATAGGTCCAAGGACACAATGTCTCTGGTCAGCGAGTTGATGATCAATGGAGGCACCAGCAATGACTCAGGGACGTACATCTGCCGGAGCTCCTCGGAGCTAATAGCCAGTGTAGAGGTCAACGTGTTAGTTGGTGAGACACGGGAGGGGTGTGTCCATGTACAGCATGTAGAGATACTAGGGTAGAGATGGGGGTGTGACCATGTACAGCATGTAGAGATACTAGGGTAGAGATGGGGGTGTGACCATGTACAGCATGTAGAGATACTAGGGTAGAGATGGGGGTGTGACCATGTACAGCATGTAGAGATACTAGGGTAGAGATGGGGGTGTGACCATGTACAGCATGTAGAGATACTAGGGTAGAGATGGGGGTGTGACCATGTACAGCATGTAGAGATACTAGGGTAGAGATGGGGGTGTGTCCATGTACAGCATGTAGAGATACTAGGGTAGAGATGGGGGTGTGACCATGTACAGCATGTAGAGATACTAGGGTAGAGATGGGGGTGTGACCATGTACAGCATGTAGAGATACTAGGGTAGAGATGGGGGTGTGACCATGTACAGCATGTAGGGATACTAGGGTAGAGATGGGGGTGTGACCATGTACAGCATGTAGAGATACTAGGGTAGAGATGGGGGTGTGTCCATGTACAGCATGTAGGGATACTAGGGTAGAGATGGGGGTGTGACCATGTACAGCATGTAGGGATACTAGGGTAGAGATGGGGGTGTGACCATGTACAGCATGTAGAGATACTAGGGTAGAGATGGGGGTGTGACCATGTACAGCATGTAGGGATACTAGGGTAGAGATGGGGGTGTGACCATGTACAGCATGTAGGGATACTAGGGTAGAGATGGGGGTGTGACCATGTACAGCATGTAGAGATACTAGGGTAGAGATGGGGGTGTGACCATGTACAGCATGTAGAGATACTAGGGTAGAGATGGGGGTGTGACCATGTACAGCATGTAGAGATACTAGGGTAGAGATGGGGTGTGACCATGTACAGCATGTAGAGATACTAGGGTAGAGATGGGGGTGTGACCATGTACAGCATGTAGAGATACTAGGGTAGAGATGGGGGTGTGACCATGTACAGCATGTAGAGATACTAGGGTAGAGATGGGGGTGTGACCATGTACAGCATGTAGAGATACTAGGGTAGAGATGGGGGTGTGTCCATGTACAGCATGTAGAGATACTAGGGTAGAGATGGGGGTGTGACCATGTACAGCATGTAGAGATACTAGGGTAGAGATGGGGGGGGCAGGTTTGACGGTTGGTAAAGTAGTTCTGGTGTATTTTCATTTTAGCATTAGCTCCTCACAGATACAAATGTATGATGTCTAAAATAAAAATTGGACAGTAAACACAGTTTGGAATCATATGAAAGTTATTTCCTTGTTTTTGTTTTCTTTTTATTTGAATATTTTACTTCTAGGTTGCATCTGTCTATTGTTGTGAACAAATTATAAATTAACAGACACAAAGACAGGTAGAAAAAGACTAAGAGAGATACTTGGAATAGACAGAGACAGACATGTGTAGTAGTAGTAGTAATTCGTGTTTTAACTCGATGTTTCATTTGTTATAATTTTATAGTTGTATTTGTAATACTGTTGTGTCAACTGATCCACGTAAACATTAAACTTGGTCATAATTCAAGGTAGTGCGCATGTCAACACTTTATTGTTTTCTATTTTAATGGATTTTTTTTTATTCATTTTGTTCAAAACTTATATATCTATGGTTCAAAATATACTCAACTATTTCCCTACTTCTACTTCCGCTTTTGAGCAGTTTATGAAATTCATTTTTTTATGTGGTTCAGTCTTAAGAAGATAGATATTAAAAGTACTTTTATTTTTTCAATCAGTTCATTTATTTTCTTTTTTTATTATCAATTCATTTATTTTGTATATTTATTATTTTAAAATCTATTTATTATTTTAAAATCTATTTATTATTTTAAAATCTATTTATTATTTTAAAATCTATTTATTATTTTAAAATCTATTTATTATTTTTAAAAAAAAACGATTTAAGTAAACAGAAACACACTGTACATTATTCTGAGTCAGGGTTGCAAAGATGTTTACCCTCAAGTTTAAATTTTATGTCAAAAATTATTCTAAAGCCTGAGTTGAAGACAAAAAGCTGAATTAAACTTGCGCTGATATATACAGTTGTATTTCTAAACCTGAACAACGCGTTTTTCTAAAACTTAACTTGTGTATAATATATTATCTGGTACTTTCAGCGATGCATGAGTGTTGCCGGTCATTGTCTATTTATAGATAATACTATTTTATGATACTATGAATTTACTTAGGATAAACATTCATAATAAAAAAAAACTACAAGTTTTAATATATATAGCATTCAATATATATATATATAGTATATGTTGTTAGCCTAATTATTTACAAAAATATATTTATTTATTTATTTGTGTATATAGCATAAAAAAAAAACTCCATAAAATATTTCTCTAAGAGGAAATTTTCACGCCTCGTCCCTGTCGGGCAGAAATTAATAAAACTCAATATTGAATAAACTTTCCATCATGTGTCATAATATCATAATAGTTTTGTTTTTTTTTAATCTTAACAATTTCTATCAGATTTATCATCTAAAGCTTTTTTTTTTTTTTGTATTTCCTCAGCGGACAGTTCCAATGTTAAAAGAGGTGAGTAGTGTATGTTTCATAGATTTCAACAAAAATAAATGATGAATTATTTATAATAACAGGAAAGCGAATATTTTTAGTGATAATGTTAAATATTAAGGGATATTCATCGACTCACCCCCCCCTCCCCTTTGAATTTATTTAGATCACTTCAAACTTGTAGTTCGCTTTACTCACAAAAATGAAAATGTAGTTCAGTGATTTCTTCAATTTTATCCGATTTAGCGCCAAGTTGGAAATACCTATTTGATCTTGTTAGTACACTTGAACTTCATAAAATACACATTGAAAAAGGGAGATTACTAGGGAGCGACCGATATGCCTTTTTACCGATAGTCCGATACCGATATTTTTCCCCAGCATTTTTGCCGATACCGATACCGATATTTTGCTATTAATGAAAGGGTGTCTTGCAGATAAAGAAGATTAGAAGAACAAAAGATTTGAAAAGACAGACCGGAAGACCGAAAGTCAGAAATACAAACCATGCCTGCATAATCTCAGAAATCTGCATGTTTATTGTTTAAAATTAAACTTATAACAAACAATTTGTTGTTTTTACTTTATACTTGTACACAAACAGAAAAGTAAGATAAAGTTGTAAATAATTAATGTCAAACTAAAAAAGTAAAAATGTATAAATTGTTAATTGTAACTTCACTAACTTGTGAAAGTTGTGATGAAATTAAAATAATTTTCTTCGTTAATCTTTGTAATTTTTACTGAATTTACTTGTAGCAGATTTTTTAAAATGTTTGAAAAATTAAAAACACTTAATTATATCAGTAAATCACTTCACTCAGGTGAACAGTTAACTGGAAGTCTGTAAGTAAACTTTAACTCTGTAAACCAAATCCAGTTTAGAGTTACTAGATTTGTGAAACAAAAATGTATTGGCAGCCAAAAAAACGGCCGGTCCTATAGTTAACCCATAGTGCCAATATCGGTCCGAATATCGGTCGCTCCCTACAACAATCGGCCGATCCGATATTAACCGATAGTGCCAATATCGGTCCGATACCGATACCGATCCGATTATCGGTCGCTCCCTAGAGATTACACTAATACGACAATGAAAGTAATAGTAGTGGTGTTTATTCGAGTATGAAAGCAAGATTCAAAGAGAATAATCGTTTAACAGAATGGGTTCCATGTGCCTACCATAGCCTAAATTTGTCAGTTGCCGTGGAGATAAGTTGTTTCGATGTAAACAATTGTGGTACTATACAGGCGGTTTACGGGACGGATGGCCGAGTAGTGTAGATACTCGACTGTCGAACTGAGAGTCCTGGGTTCGATCCTCGGTGAGGCCCATGAAAATTTTCCTGGTGAAATTTGGTCAAAGTCTTCCCACAAGTCCACCTAGCTTTAAATGGGTACCTGACTTAAGTTGGGGAAGTAAAGGCGGCTGGGCGTTGTGCTAACCACACAATGCAGAGGTTATGGAAACATGAATTCTACACTTCATCTGCCCCGATGGCCCGTGAGGGCTAAGGGAACTTTACAGGCGGTGTATTTGATTTAATACTTCACCAAAGTTATGGTCGACTCAAGTAAGGCGTAGATGATTAAAAATAACAGTTTAGTTCTAGAGAGTTTATCAGATACCACCACTCCGTCCCACTCCTCCACATTCCCCCATCTCACCCCTCCTTCCATGAACATCCCACCCCTCCTTCCATGAACATCCCACCCCTCCTTCCATGAACATCCCACCCACACCGCCTACTCCAATCTCAAATATCAGTATTTTAATGTCATGACGAAATTCAGTGTCTTTATTAAATTCATTCATAAATATTTTACAGGTACTGGAGTCTCACACACACACACGGGAAGTGGTTACAATGCTGGATGTCCGCTGCAATATCCAAAATTTTATTTCATGGGAAATGTACTTCTGGTGTGTCTTGCCGTCATAGTATCTTTATCGTTAAACAGGCTGAACACATGATAGGACGCAAGTGACCACTAGATATGACATTTTCATATTGTGTGTAAACAACAGATTTGGAAATATTTCTAAGGCATAACGAGCAAATGAAAAACATTGCATGGTCTGACGTTATCCATTGCAGGAAGGTGACTGGGAAAAAAAAACATTGCAAGAGATTATTTTATGACTGTGTATTTAGGTGCAACATTTTCAACAGGGCAGTGAACACAAATTCGCATTTATCTCACGGTATAGATATTGTATGTACTAATAGAGAGTGGGCGTTCGTCGAATGACAGTGTGATAACTTTATGCGCTCCTTGTGTAACGGTGTTATAAATTCATCTGACCGATGGATTCAGAAATGGAAAATCGCTTCGTTTTTTTTATTAATATTACGTTCAGAGCATTCTCAACATTATTTTCTTCAGGGATGATTCGTCTTAAAGAAATGTAGTATTTGGTTCCGTGCCAAGATGAATTTAAGGTTGCAGTGAAATATTTACATTCAAATCTTATTTTAGTTCAAGCTTATTGATTGAAGATGAGGAATTAAATATACCGGTAATTAACTAATTGAGATCTGATTTTTCTTATAGAGATATATGTCGGTTATTTTTTTTTTTGTGTAGGACTTGTAGGGTTGTTATTGTATTAATCTTCTCTCTCATTTGCTTACATAAACAAATCAGGAACATGTTGAGCTGCACGAATGATGGTGACTGGCTACTTCTGTATGCCCAGATAAGAAATATTTTTTTTTCAAAACAAAAAAGTGTCTAAGTTGGCAGCAGAAAAAAAAAGGACATATAAAAATGTTTGCCAGCAAAGTCTAGTCGTTCATTAAAACATTCAATCAAGTCACTAGTTATTCACCTGCATCAAAAACTAAGATGAAATAAAAAAAAGGGACAGTCTTGGGACAATGAATATACATGTTTAAAAAGTTAAATACACATCATATAAAACCGTTTTCTGTTTTGCAGAAGTTCATATAATTTTGATAATTCTTTTCATTAATGTTTTTTGAAAATAAATTTGGCTGTAAATATATATATATATGTATGTATTTATGTTTTTACATAAAACTTTTATATAATATTTATATATGTAAAAAGATTAATATTGTCTATATTTCATTTATTGATTTACTTATATATTTCATTGTTTGATAAAACTATAACTTTCAGAAATACATACATCCAAAGTATGTCATCAACACATCATAATAGCACAATACAAAGTATGTCATCAACACATCATAATTGCACAATACAAAGTATGTCATCAACCCATCATAATAGCACAATACAAAGTAGGCTATGTCATCAACACATCATAATAGCACAATACAATCTGTCATTTTATGCCGTGATATATTTTACTTAATACGGAAGAATGCATTAAATGTATGGCTTAGCGTTGAATCTAATTTATCAAAACAACCTGTATACAGCTACTAAATAAGGAACAAACGTACATGTAAATACATACGTTCAATTAATCGGCATAGTGTACACTCGATGTTGTGATTTTTTGTCCCCGTGAACTTAACGAAATGTGTGCTAAACATCCATACCGTTTATCTGGATGTTTAACTGAAATTAGAACATGAAGTCGTCTGCTATCGGACCAACTTGGCATACACCTGGAGGCCTGACCTCAACTGAGCACCTGTTAAATATGATGCTTAGAAGACCGCGGCTTGGGTCCAAACAAATTGTATTGAGCCCTAAATTATTTAGAAGCTGCTGTGTGTGTGAGTAGTAGTATTGTCCAGCCATAGTGTTTTATTTTAGATACAAATTAACATTCACATTTAAGATAAGCAGTTTCAAAACATATTTTTTTTCTACAGTCTTGAATGTAGACACATTTACTCTAGTCAGTAGAATTCAGAGGGGAAAGTGGTTTTGCGGAGTAGAGTGCGCAAATGTCGACCGATGGTCCAGGGTTCGAACCTTAGTTAGAATCGCGGTATTTTTCCACGTCCTGGTAAAAGTTCCCAAACTTTATATGGGTACCTGACAAAATCTGGGGAAAGTAAATGTGCAGGGTTTTGTGCTAACCACAAAAATCTCTTAATCTGCCGTGACTAGTGAAACAGATTGATTCTTCACTTCATCTGTCCCAATGGGGGGGGGGGGGGACTTAAGTTTTATTTTACAGAAAAATTTAACATGTTGTGAGACTAACCTGATCTCTGAAACTTATGTTTCAAGTTATCGAGGACAGTCTAGTCCAAGGGTGAACAACCTGTGGCCGTTGAAGAGGATAGTCTAGTCCAAGGGTGCACAACCTGCAGCCGTGGGAGTGGACAATGAATAAATATATTGATAAAATTCATCCTATCGCCGTCCTGGCCTAAATAAAACGTTCAATGCAGCCCCGCCTATAGCCCTGGTCTAGAAAATGATTATTGCGGACATCATTATGTATCCCATTTTTAATAGACCTACAATACACGTCCAGAGTCTTAGCCGTCAATATAGATAAACAAACAAATTGGCAACCCGGGGCCCACACTGCTAGGGGCTGTTGAGACATGCTGTCTAACATCACCTACCAGTCTGGGGGATAGGAGGGCCTCTGTTATCTAAGATTATAACTGGGCCCAAAATTTGTAGGCGGCGACTTTGCCAGCGTATTTTCCTAGGGTTCCCAATAGACATCTGAATAGGGCCGTCAAAATGTTCTTTTCTTGGGGCCCTTCATCTACTTGTCCCTTTGGGCCACCGTAACATAATAACGGATGTATGTTCAGTATCTCTACAGTTCATCTCCATATAAATATCTTTCTCCTTACTTGACAAGCTTGTCTGCCAAAGTTGAATATCTCTAAACCTCATTACCACTATACTTTGACTATCTGTCTATCACTAAACTTCATGACCACTATACTTTGAATATCTCTAAATTGTCAGGCTTACTCTAGTTTCTAGAATCTGCCCACATTCCATTACTAGGCAATAACGATATGAAGATTATATCTCTAAATTTCAATAACTAGAACCTGTATATAAATTCAAAAACTTTGGAAATATTTTGTGTTGTTTCCTTTTTATGTACTTATAAAATAGCTAATAACCCTTATTGATGTTATAGTTGATTTTTTAAATATATTTTCTTGAGAATTCCAATGCTTGTTGGCTAAAATGTCAAATTACACTGTGTAATGTTCAGTGTTTACATAACTATCAAGTACTCTTTAATCATGTTTCTACACGTAAGAATGTTTTCTAAGCTAAAATGATTGTTTAAATTGGCAAAAAAATGTAAAAATATTTCAAGTTAACATACATCTGTCTTATGCTAGTAATTACTAAATAATTAATGGGGCAACTTAAATTATGTTTCAATTGTGTGCTTTTAAACGGTTTTCCATTGTTCGAATTGATCGACAGGGCAAAATGTTTATTGTTGTTCTAGTTTAGAGCAAATATAATTGAATGTTTGCGATTTTAATACATCTAATGTTTGTTTTTTGAAACATGGTTGCTACCACGAATGAAATATAATATCAACAACAATATGCTGGCTAATACAGTGATACGTCAGAAATATCAACTTGCTGGCTAATACAGTGATACGTCGTGGATTTAAAACTAACGATATGTATGCACCAGTTTTTCTTTGTGTCTATGGTTGTGTGGATATATGTGTAAGTCTGTGAGTCAGGGATTGTCTTTGTTTGTCTGTCATTGTGTATGTGTGTGTGTGTATTACAAGAAAACAGAGTAACGAACTATAAAATAAACCCACGTCACTCAGCTATATAGTAAGGTATAGAACAAAAAATTAGCAACAACAAAATTGTTTCGTTATTTTTTTTTTCGTCTATCTTTATTTTTTAATGTCTACTCCACAGTATCTCTGCAAGCAGGTTCACAACAATGGAAGAAAAAAAAACTGGAATTTTCAGGAGCATCGAGTTTGGGGTGGAGGGGGGGGTGCTTTGCATTCCTTATGATGTGATTGAAAAGTTTGATAGGCCCCTGTGGTCAGAGACTGTCATAAACTCTTATACGCGACCTTCTGTAATGTGTAAATTCCATGCCAGTCACATGTAATTATATCTATCGAACAATTTTATAAAGGAGTGCTACCTGGGGCTTATAGTACAAATGTAACTGTGACAAAAAGTGATAATGCATGTACCAAAGCTCTGTCTAATTCTGGTTGGATTAAGGTATTCTTAATTCCTAGAGGAGGCAGCTGTATTACGTGGGGCCTGGATCGAGGGCCGAATGCAGGGTACTCCGACTTTGTCTACCACTGAACAACTTTAAATTTGTTACAGTTAAAAAACATGAGTATTATTTTAACGCCTTGCTCTCTTCCCTCCCCCCCTCCCCCATCCCACCCTCCAAGATTTGGGATCAGGAAGAAGTCACCCTAGTTGGTACTCCACCATTGGGTACTCTACGCCCTATCAGAAAGAGTTTGTGCATACATTAATTGTGAAACGGAGTTTGTGCATGTATGTATTGTTTATACGGAGTTTGTGCATACATGTATTGTTTATACGGAGTTTGTGCATAGATGTATTGTTTATACGGAGTTTGTCCATACATGTATTGTTTATACGGAGTTTTTGCATACATGTATTGTTTATACGGAGTTTGTGCATACATGTATTGTTTATACGGAGTTTGTGCATACATATATTGTTTATACGGATCTTGTGCATACATGTATTGTTAAACGGGTATCGAGACACTGTCGTCATGGGAATTCGTTTTCATTTTGTTCAGCATAGAGTAGGCGTATGTCTGATTATATAGTTGTGTGCGTTCGTTAGGGTGATAACAAAAACCACTTGCAATCGAGGAACTTTTATGTATAATTTAAGAATATCAATTGCATTTTAAATTTTTTTGAAAAAAGTTCCCCCACCTCGCCATTTTTCAGAAGAAAAAAGTGAAAAAAATATTTTTTTTTCAAAAAAGGACATGTTTTTTTTAGCTTAATTCAAAAGAGTATTAATAATAACTAATCAACTTATATCAACAAATAAGATATAGAACAGTTAGTAATATGTACAGAATGTACAAGAAATATTTTGTCCTATGAACTTCAGATTCAAAAACTCAATTTTTCTCGATTTCGCATGAAGTTCCGCCATCAGTTTCACAGCACGTTCAGCAATTTGGTTAGATCTGTGAATGTCAATTAATGACTTCTTGACTGACCAATGGGTCTTTAAACATTTAACTGCCTTCTTGCATTTTATCTTGATGAGTGAGGTAAACAGTTCATTGAAGGACTCTTCGTTGTAGTGTTGCTAATCGAACCAAGCATTTGCCCATTCGTAGCAGATGAAGTTGCAGGCAGAAGCGAGAATACTGCGCCACTCTGGTATCAGAAATAATGCTATAACAGTAAATATTGCACGTGAGTTCCATCTTGCCTGGTGTAAATTTGGTAATTTATTCCAGCTGATGTGAGGCCAACGTGGGTTCTCGCCTGTGCTAACATCTTTTGTCGCAAGAAGCGGTAATCAGCTTGAAGAGTGACATAGTTTTGTGTTAATTTGCCCATGAAGGAATAGTTGAGTTCTTGTTTGCTCGTTGGCTCTTGAATAAGAAAATTCATGACATGTTTCAGAAGAAGGTCGAGTACATGGTGCTGACAGTCAATATATTGTGGCTTCTGAAAGCCATTGCTCAAGACATCATCCTGTATGAGCTTTACAATCCCGTGCAAATGGTTAGTATTTCTGCGGTCGTGTTGCAAATTAACATACAAATATTTTATCAAGCATCATATTCATCTATTAGCTGATGTGGTTCATTGTGAATGGCCGCGGCAGAACCACTCTCACATTTGAGAATACCGAGTTTGATTTCGCTTGTCATCTTTTTCAGCAAACCTACTTGATTCTCTTCCCCTTGCACTCTTTTACCATCAAACTGGAGACAATAGGGATCTTTGCTTTGAAGTTTTTGAACAATTTTAGTTTTCATTTTCCGTCCTTCAGAGATTACTCGTTTCCAGACACCCGCCTCACTTGGAACCATCACATCATGACCCTGTTCAGCAATGGTTGCAAGAACGTCATGTGCTTTATGTGTGGAAAGGTTTTTCAGTACTAGTAAACCCGCCGTTCTAGTGCTTGCTCTTTAGTATTTCGGTTTGCATTCAGAAGATGACATTTAAGAAATAGTTGGCGACACGGGTGAAGAAGCAGAGGTTTCAGAATCCGAAGATTTTGAGATAGTTGTATGTTTTTGCGTAGGTTTTGAGACAGTCGTGTGTGTTTGTGAGACAGTTGTGTGTGTTTATGTAGGTTTTGAGACAGTTGTATGTCTTTGTGCAGGTTGTGAGTCAGTTGTATGTGTTTTTGTAGGATGTAATTGAGAAAAGCTGGCTTGAGATTGAGTTTTTGATAGTCGGATTCATTTTCTTGGGTGGAATGATTCCAAAGAGGCTTGTTTGACAATTGAATAACCAATCTTTCCTCCACTGTTAACTTGCCTCTGGTAGAGCTCTTTATCCTCTGTGCTTTTTCATTCTCCATTAACGTTGGTGACATCAAATAACTGAGAAAGTGTTATCAGATGGTTTCTTTTTGTTTTTGTCATATAAATCAATTAGACCATTGAGTTTCATTCTGATTAGTGTGCTTGATAATAGTGGAAAGTCTCGAATTTCCCTTCAGAGCAATTCTAAATCAGTAATCATAATTTTGATTCGATCCAGTCGCCGTTTCTGGCTATTGAACAGAAAATTGAAGTTTCCAAGAATTTGACGGTTTGTCGCATCCATGTGAGATTGATTAGCTTTTCAACAGATAGAATTCTTGGATACCTTTTCTGTTTAGAAGATGAGGGAAGATGAGTATAGTAAATGCCTTGCTTATAAACAAATGGAAACAGACGACTGAAATGTGCTTAAAAGCAGTCTAGAAAGTCATATATAATAATTCAGTGTGAAATCGAAACCGAGCGTCAAACTGCGCGATATGAGAAAACAAAAATTAAAAGGTGGGGGAACTTTTTTCAATTTTAAAAAAAATTAATGTTGCTACTGTCATCTACATATAATTGTTCCTCGAATGTAAGGGGTTTCATGTTGGTTACGAAAAAAAATTAAAATAGTTATCACCCTAGCGTTCGTGTGTGTATGTGTGTGTGTGTCTATGTATTTGATCGAATTAGTTCATTTTATCTTTGTAAAAATTAAGAGGGTGGTAGCTTTAAAAAAATGTGTTTACCAACTTTACAAGATTTTTCTGTTAAATTACTTATTTTATTTAGCATTTAAACATTTCTGATAGATTTTCGCAATACATTATTTATTTATTTTTTTGTAAATTACACATCTCGAACAATGTCTACCTCATAGATCTAGGTAAAACAGAATGACTGTTGCAAATAGGACTAGTGGAAAAAATATTCATGAAACCTTTTTTTCTTTAAAACTGTTTAATAATTCTTATTATTATTATTATTACTATTTTATTCATTTAAATTTGTTTTCAGTATATTAATCAAAAGTGTACAATGATATATGCCACAATATTTGCCATTGTGTCAATCAAACAAGTACTGTTTGTTTTGATTCATGTACATTCACTTTCAAACCTGAATATAAGAATGCTAGAAATATGTGAGTGGATATTAAATTGGCTCAAGTGACAGGATATCAATTAATATTCTGTGGCTCCATCTAGCTGGGAACTGAATTATCTTTGTACTATTATTAATTATTTGGTCGCTATTCTTCACTTTACACCATTAAGATAATAAATCATGATTAAAGTTTTTATTTTAGAAACTATCACTGTTGTTTGTATCACGTTTATTTTATTATGTATTTAAGTTGTGACTTTGTTCAAATGTACATATGCTACTCTTCAGAACTGGGTGATTTGTTCAAATGTGCAATTGTTACTCTTCAGAACTAGAACTAGATGATTGTCTATGGGGCCGTCCATAAAGTACGTCACGCTATTTTTGACGATTTTTGAGTGTCACAAAGTGTCACAAATCTCGGGACCCCCCCCCCCTAAAGTACTTCACACTTTCGAAAAACTTTTTTAACTAAGAACTAATTAAAATTTAATCGAAAACTTAAATCGCACTTCACTATTAAACTACCTTAAAATATAAATATTAAAAGAACTATCAGATTATTAAATGAGTTTAATAGTAGAATAACTAATGGTCAACAGTTGTCTCAGTTATTCTTTGAACTTGAAGCAGTGACTCAATCAATTGAATTTGAAAAAAAATTGCAAAAATTAGATTGACAATTATATAATAAACATCATTTATCTGCTACCTATTCATTTACAATGGGTGAGGTGAACTTTGAGATAATCTTCCGATTATGCATTCTATTGACACAGGATAAGAAGTAGATTAGCGAAACTTGACCTCAACCTGTGATTAAATAATAAAAATGGAAACAAAACAATGCCACTAAAAAAGGACTAGATTGACAAATTATGTGAGCAGCTCTGGTGCTATATTGAATATGTTTATAGTGGGCCTGTGAATTATGTTTAATTAAAAAGATATTCACTAGACATCATCCATACATGGTGAAGTGTTCATCCATTGTTAAGACTGACATAAATCTTTCCGCATCATCGTTTCCTGGAAGGATAGTTGCAGAAAGATCGACTTCACCCTCTGAATGTGCATTTTCCATTCTGCCAATAATTGCCATGAGTTCTCTTTGCCTTCTAGCAGCGATTCTCAAAGGACGAATGCGTTTTATCTGAGTTGATTCTGGAAAATTAGGGGTTGGCACATTCTCCTAGGGGACGGGTGGTCGAGTGGTAAAGAGCGCTTGACTGTCGACCGGAGGGTCCCGGGTTGGAATCTCAGTGAGAACCTTAGGACTTTTTCAGGTCCTGGTGAAAGTTCCCAAGTCCACCCAGCTTTAAAATGGGTACCTGACTTTATGTTGGGGGAGTAAAGGCGGCTGGGAATTATGCAAACCACACAATCCCTTCATATGCCTAGGTTATAGAAACAGATGAATTATACACTTCATCTGCCCCGATGGCCCTTTAGGGCTAAGGAAACTTTACTTTTTTACATTCTCCTGCGCCCGAGCTCTGTGTTATCATGTATGTTTCTTCAACATTGTTTGTGAGGCAAAGTATAAGTGACACACTTTGCAAATTCGATCATGTATGCTGGTCTGCAAAGATGGACAATAAAGATCATATGGTTGCACTTTAAAAACTCCTGTTGGTCTTGGCATAATGTCATCAAATTTGAGAGTGTGTGCCACAAACAAACAATGAAGGAAATGTATGTGCATCTGCATCTGCTCTTTCTGAAGCTCTGAGTCCATCAGTTGTTTGGATGATTGGGATTGGATTTGAAGGAGGAAATAATCTCGAAGGTAAAACGTTGAAAAATGAGCTCCGTACTTTGTTGCAACATTTTATGTCCTGACATTTCACAATTTGAGTGAAGTATTGGCTGGTGCGAACATGATGGTCAAACCATTCTTATCCTTCGACATCAGTCCTGCTGCATCCAATTCAGATTTCTCAGGGTTGATATATTCTGCAACTGTTGGAAATTGGTCAACAATCACATGCGACCAGATTTCAGCTTAAGTTTCACCTGCAAACTTGAAGTTTGTTCTTTCCAAATCCTCATTTATTATTCTGCCCTGCGAATCAAAGTGACTGCCATAATGTTCATTTGGCAATATGACACCATACAGTTCACTGCTAAATGGAGCCATTCGATGTTCCACGCGATTATAAGCACTTCTTCCTGGTGCACTGGTTGCAAGGAATAAGGCATCAATATTATTTTAACGAAGTGATGGATTGCAACTTCAATTACGGTAATTTTTTGTATTATAATAAAATTTCCAAATTTCTTTATCAGTGATATAATTATGCAGCAGACAACAAAGAAATAATAACACTTCCGCAACAGTTTATTAGCGGTCCTAACTAGCATGAGGAATTGTGAACATAAAACTAATTCAAGTGTTTCACAATTTTTTTTTTATCATTTTAAAACTATTAAGTTTTACTAAAAAAAATTAAATTAGAAATAAAATTAAAAATATATTAAAAATGTGACGTCACACTTGGCCTGACCCCCCCCCCCGTCACAAACTGTCACACTTTTTTATACCCCCTCCTCCCCCCCCCCCCTTGAAGCGTGACGTACTTTATGGACGGCCCCTATTACTAGGTAACAAATAAGAAAACGAAAAACTAATCAAATTGATAGAAGCATTGTTTTGTAATGAATCAAACTGACGGAAGCATTGTTTTGTAATGAATCAAATTGACTGAAGCATTGTTTTGTAATGAATCAAATTGACTGAAGCATTGTTTTGTAATGAATCAAATTGACTGAAGCATTGTTTTGTAATGAATCAAATTGACTGAAGCATTGCTTTGTAAAGATGATGGGATGTTTATATCTTTGATCAGTTAAGTCACTGCACAGGTCATGGGAGCCCCACTGAGACATACGGGGAATTTTCACAGGACCTGTAAAAAAAATATTTGGTCTCCACCAGAACTCAATCTGGCATATTAGAAGAGTCTGTGTCCTCTGTACTTTTTCAAATGAAACTTAAATTATAATAACTTACTCATTGTAAGGACATAGGCAGACATAGATAAATAGACAGACAATTAATTATTGTATCAATGTAGATGTTAGAGGGAATTCCCTGTAGTACGGTGACGCACCTAATGAATCGGTTATTGAACGGGAGAAAAAAGGGACGAGACACGGACGGTTGACGAGAAAAGGAAAGAGATCATTGTTTTTGACACCCTTGTTTTATTTGAGTTTGGGAAAGGTGTAGAATCAGGAAGGAGCTAGGAGGAGGTATTATGTATTGAAGCTGCAACATGATAAACTATTCTTTATAGTTTCTGTAATTAAAGTAGTATTGATTGTTTTAATCCAAATTGACTTCCACGTTTTATTGGAATTGTTTGTGGAACAGTGTCTTTTGTATGAACAAGATAAAATCAAAGAAACCACCGCAACCACCCCTGACACTCATGTTGACAGTTGAAAGTTATCTCCAATTATAATAATTTACTTGTTTAGCATGTCGATTAAGAAAAATTAATTTAAATATAGTTACTCATATATTTAATGACTTAAATAACTTAAAGACTTTTAAATGTAAACTTAAATTATAATTTATATAGATTGTTGATAAAAATGATAAACTTTCAATATAATAAATTGTGTAGGTTGTTGATAAAAAAGGTAAACTTTAATTGTAAAAGCTTATGTAGATTTTTCTTTTTAAAAAAAAGGTAAAATTTAATATTTAATAATAATAGCTTTTGTAGATTGTTCATTTTTTAAAAAAGTAACATTTAATTGAAATAGTTTATGTAGATTGATTTTTTTTTATGCAAACAAACATGGTATTGACCATTGACCCACTGACGAACTCACGACATACTTACCTTGTCTACAAAGAGACGTCACTCGATGATTTTACTTGGAAAAGAAAAAAGGTTAACTAGTTATCTCCCATCTGTTGGAACAGAACAACGAAATGTGAAATAAATAACTCCTCCATAAAAAGGGCACCAGTCCTACTACAGTGTGTCATAAATGTATTTATTTTTTTATGCAATATTTTTTTTATACAGCATTCCAATATATTTTATTGTTGATAGATATATATAGTTTTAAAACTTTTAATGGACTGTCTTATGCTATGAGGAGTTATTGCCCCTAATGTTATTCACTTATAGACTTAGGTCTCAACCGGTGATATACTTATACCAAAAGGGGGGTGGGGGTATACAGCAGCAACATACACTCTTCATTTTAATTCAAAGAAGGGTTTCAGGAATGTACCTGGTTCGCTGCATGACTCTTCACCAAATCACGTGCCCAAGGATGGTAAGCACATTCCGTTATGAAAATAAGTACATTTATTCGCGAAATTACGTGTTAGGGTTACACACAGACATACTTTATCAATCATTGGGGAACAGTCCCGTAATAGGTTGGAGAACGCTGATTTATAGGATGTAGAAGGTAAAAATTACTTCGGAATCTTCACAATAATTGTTGAGCTTTTAATAAAAATTATAAAATGAATCTTAAACAATAAATTTAATGATCACACCTAATGCATGGATTTTTTTTAAAATATGCCGGTTCTATGGATTTCAATGGAAAAAAATTGGTTATGAAGAAAAAAAAAATTTTAAAACATTAACTGAGTCCAAAACATTCCAATGAAAAAGTATAACATTCTTTTAGCCTAAAGAGAAGGACATCAAAGTATCATCTAGCCCCAAACCCACATCAAAGTATCATCTAGCCACAACCCACATCAAAGTATCATCTAGCCACAAACCAACATCAAAGTATCATCTAGCCACAAACCCACATCAAAGTATCATCTAGTCCCAAACCCACATCAAACAAAATAAGTTGCTAAAAGATTTATTTTTTTTTAAATTAAAAGAACATGTTTTATAAAAACAAAACATCAAAAAATTATTTTAGCAAAACAAAATTTAATGAAATTCAAATGATATAAACATAAACCTTGGCCATCAAAAATATATCAAAACCATTTACTGATGTTAGAAATGTTAAATGAAATTCAAATGATATAAACATAAACCTTGGCCATCAAAAATATATCAAAACCATTTACTGATGTTAGAAATGTTAAATATTTAAATTTATGAAATAACACCTTTTTTTTTTCTTCTCAATATTTAAATATATAAAAAAAACTTTATACATTTAAATTGAATATAACAAGACAAAACATTTATATATTCCTATAGCAGCACTTGAACTTTGAAATCTGCAAAGATAACAAAGATAAATATAAAATGTATATATGTGTATATATATATATAAAAATATGTAGGAACAAAAGATTGACAATTCAATAGTTGATTTCAATTTGTATCAATACAACTGAATGTACAGAGGCAAAAAACAAACATTCAATCCATAACTAAAATGTTGCATTTGTATTGATGTGTTTTGTTGCAATCAAACACAAACAAAAATCCAGTGGAAACATAAAAATTTCTGAGCTTAAAATTACACCAATTAAAAACAAAACAAAAATAAAAAAAACTTAACATCATAATGATCTCCCTTGTGTAATTTAATTTTGCATTTTATTTTGCTCACAACTGTTGCCAGATAAACAATGTAAAACACCACTGAGCCAATTACCCATACATTGAATTTGTAAGACTACAAAATTTTAAAGTGTGTGCCAGCTTAAATAGTTTGGTTCCATATTATGTTTTAGCTGATGAGAAAAATTTTAAAAAGAGTACATATTCATCTATTTAACTGTATTTTGTATTATTAAATATAAATATAAAAAGTGTTGCATGCATAGAAACTTCTCAACTTCTGTTTCATTTATATGTTTGGAATTCTTAACATTTAAAAATGAATCAATGAGTTAACATTTTCCTGGACAAAACTTCCAAAAATTAATTGCTTAAAATTAAGACAAAAAAAGACACTGAACCAGAAAAACAAATTATTACTGAAAAGCCATCGATGAGGAAAATAGTAAAAAATTGGATTTGTAAAATACCGAAACCTCAATAAGTAAATCCTTGAAACCTTGATGGTGGTGACCCAATAATTTTCATTGGCTGGTAAATGACTCCTGTTGAAAGGCTGAGAGAGCTCTATCTAAATCTTAATCAGTGATTCAAATTAATTAAATTATTAAATAGATGGTAAGCTACATAATGAAAAAATGACAAAAGAATATGCTGGGCTTAAATATCAATTAAAATTCCCCATAGATAAAACGTACCTAACAAGTAGATGTCTTCAAACATTTAAGTGACATAAATAAAAAATATCAGTGAACCAAACATATATATATATACTGGCATGTTACTGTTGTTGATAATCAAACATAAAATCCCAATAATGTGCAGACACACTCTGACTGGACTAAAGTATCCAGTCAAACAACTGTTTAAATTGTTAATTTACTTTGGGGTTAACAATCTACCATGGGCAGGCTTTTAAATATTTACTTCAAATTCTTTAATTTAAATCTTGTCATTGTTCTATTATTCTTTTTTTTTCTAATACACAATGCAACCTAATGAGATCATATTTTTATTTTATTTACCTAGAAAATAAAACAAAAGGAAAAAAGGGGGGAAATTGACAGTAAAATGTTCAGAACTAAAAAGAACAAGACTAAACAAAGTGGTAAACAGATTACTTCATTATTAATCAAATCTTTCCCATATATATATATATATATATAATTTGTGTTATAAATGTCAAATACTGTGTCAGTAAAGTCTATTGACAATTAGACCAACTAGAGACTTGGTTTCAATTTATATTTACATTATAACTTTTACAATGAGCCCATTATGAAAATGATATCACAGTAACCATGTTCAAACAAGAAAATGAAATATTTGTTAGAGTATAATAATAATAATATGAATAAATAGACTAGTACAATATATCAGACATGCTCAAGTAACAGTATAGAACGATAAGTCTCTGAGAACTTAAAAAGGACATCGGAGACACACATAATACGAAAAAAAAATATTAAACAGTGATTTGGATTTCATCACCTGATCGCAAAAATAAATTTACTGGTCAAGGTTTACAAAGCTTGGACATTCAGAAAAAGGCACAAATAATATTTATCTATAATATCAGGTGATACATTGATGAGCCAAGAACAAAACAGTTAAAAAGACACATTTACATAAAACTAGGAAATACAGAGAAGACAGTGAGCAGTACTGGATCGGCAAATACAATAAGACAGTGAGCAGTACTAGAGCAGGAGGGAACAGAAAAAAAATGTCATCATTAAGATAAATTGTAAATAACTGGAATCTGCAAACAATATTTCTATTTAATCATTTTGATAAACAATATCTATTGACAAAAGAATTAAAATTTCCACGTCATTAAGTCATTACTTCTAGAAAACTTTTGTTACTGTCATATAAAGTGTACATATAAGTTTTTAGTGGAAATACAGTAATGAAATCACAGACCTAACAAATTAACTATTTTGTTAGCATATTCTGGAAGACACACAGACGATAACATAAAGATTCAGTAAAATGAACTACCACAGCTCAATGTACATTACATTGCAAAGGAACGGTTAACAGTAAACATCTTAACAAGTTACATGAAACTTTACACACTAAAGTAACAAATAAAAATAGCAATAAAAAAATACCAAACGTACAAAAACTACTAGCTGGTGAAAATGTTTTTAGCTATGTACAAAATCTAATCAATTTTATTGGAACAAAACAACAAAAATTAAAGAGAGAAGTCATATTGCCCTCGTAACAACTTTATCATAGACGGAGCAAAATTGACATAGTTTAAATCCAATTTATTATAAGAGTAAATATCAGTTAAAAAAATATATTGGCTGCTGTTTGATCTTAAACAGCAGTCAGCCTTAGAATTACAGTTTAAGAGCATCACTATGTTTCATATTTCTAGTCATAAAATAAAATATATTTATCAAATATCCAGTTATGTTTATTCAGAAGCATTTACATGAACCAACTTTAAAATAATTTTGATGAAAACATTTTTTTAAGTGGAAGACCTATAGAAATATAGGTACAGCACATAGGGAAAGTTAAGATTCAAATTTAATATTACAAACAAAAAAGATTATACTTCAATGATTTAAAGCCAAAATTCACATCTAAAAAAAGAAACAAAGAAAAAAAAATGAATCAACAAAAAGAAGATAAGTAAATACTGCAGTGTGACTAGATTTTCCACAGCCACAGCCTATATGTTGGTAGCAAAAGACAGTCATTATTTTTTTCAGTAAACTCAAAATACGTTTACACAATAAATGTCACTCTCGATGTATAAGAGGCCACTAATAGATAATTTAGCTATTGAGTATCCACAGTAAAACTTGTTCTTTGACACAAAGCCAATACACAGAAACATTCATTTTTTTTTTCAATGTACAAAAAAATTGATTCTTTTTCCTATCTAATGAAAAGTATCCCATGAAATATTTAATTTTCCCAAGATTTTTTAATAAATAAAAAAATTAACTATGAAAAACTACTAAATTTATTAAATATAAAAATTTTAAAAATACATATAAATGTGTTTGTATACACCACAGCATTCATGAATGAGCAATTAAATATTATACAACCCACATAAAGAGGAAATTTATGGGAGGAAGAGGGGGAGGGGGGGGGACAGGCTTCAAGAAAAAAATGTACAGTTTATAAAGAATTTAAATACATGTACATGTATTAACTAATCTTTTGAGCTCAGCAAAATTAAAAAAGAATATCTTTATCTTTTGTCTTGTCCATTACAAATCCTGTGAAACGTCTCAAAAACTTTGGATACTCTCTCTTGTAAACAGCTCTCAGGACTGATGCTGGGGCCCAGCCTCCAGGATTAACTGTTGTTTAAAAGAGACATAAAAGAAATTTAGCCTAAATAATTATTAAAGTTCCAGATCCTACAAAACATGAAATATGAAATTTTTTGAAGTGACATTTTTCATCCCCACTGTAGCCAAGTGTGAAATGGACGAAGAACAACAGAAGACATATTTAGCTAATTGAACATGCTGGAATTTGAACACATAATTTGCAGCATATAGCACACTAATCGAGCTGGCAACCAAAGCATCACAGTCAGCCAGCCAAATAGATATATCTCACAGTTCACTAATTATAAGATGACATTCAGGGAGAAAACATAAAGTAAATTCAAGCTCTTAAAAAACCCGATTTATTACTAGAAATGAAGAAATATTTTTTTTTAATCATTAGGCCTTATGCTTTAGAATTTACTGTTTATGGCTACAATCAACAGCCATTTTTATAGTACCATCTTATAAGGCAGGTTGCAAGTGTTTTTTCTCCTATTTTTTATTAATATTCCAGTTAAATTAGAAAATCTGAAATTTCTGCTGCAATAAAATAACCAAAGCCATCCATACGTCACTTCATGATCTATTGTTATTAAATATGGTTTTCATGTAAGTACGAAGATAAAGAATTAAAAAGCTGTCTTTAGAAAAAAATCTAGCCCTTATTTTGAGCTTACCATCAGCAGTATATGTTATTTTGCAGGTAATATTATCACGTGTTATGTTACCATCTGCTGGAGGTTCTATTATAGTTTCACAGATGAGTGCAACATTCATAGTGATGCGAACATACTTGTTAGGCTGTCAATATAATTTTAAAAATGGAAATAAAATTGGAAATAAGAGGACTTCAACGTTTCGATAAAAAGTAGCCATTTACATAGAAATACTGTATTTTTTTATTTTTTTTTAAATAATGACTTACAGGACATTCCGGGTGTTCACAAGAATAGTTTACAACTATCCAACAGTCTGGAGTCTCATCATTTTTATTTTTTATGTGTCGAATGTGGGACCAAAAACAGGCATCCCTTTGTGAGGCTGGCCACACACGTTTGATTACATTGTTACTGATAAATGTGTCATCTGACAGCCACTCCACAACACGGCTCAAGTCCAATGTGGCTGACATATTAAAATTATTATAGAATGGTTACTATAAAATATAATAAGAAAAGGAAAAATGTATCTTAAACTATTAAATTTTGTAGAATGACCAATAAAAAAAATGTAAACACTAAAATCAAACCAACTCTTTAAAAATATTTCAATGTTTAAAATAGTTGAAATTTGTATAATTATGTACATTTATTTTACCATACAGAGCAAAACCCCATAAAAAAAACTATTTTGTAAAGACCCTGAAATGATGAGTTGTTTATCTTTCCATACCATAAAGAATGATTGGGACAGTTTTTGTGGTGCCCTTCTTTCATCCCCACCATAGCCAATAGTGCAGTGACCACACAGATTATATGGAAAACAGAGAGGGCACTTTCACCTTGGCCAGAAAAATCATTTCTTTTTATAAAATTTAAAAAAACATCTACGTGTTATAAAAGTTCAATACCTTCCCATTCCATCCTTGTATCAAAGGCCCAGAAGTAATGGCAAACTTCATGACCAGTTATTCCCTAAAAAGTTAAATCGAAGTTTGAAATAAAACTCATTGAAATAATTAGCTGCATTTTAAAATTGCTTTAACATGAACAATACATGTTAGGTAATAAAAATAAAATAAAATGGAAAAACATTTAAGAACATTAAAATATCCACAAATACATGTAAGGAATAAAGTAATTCCATATAACACAAGAGAACATGCAAAGATGTTTATCAATACAATACATTCATATTACCTTCACGGTACAAACAGCTTTCATTGGGTCTATTGGAATTCCATTCTCCTCCAGTTCACGTTTGTAAACTTTCAGGTCACCCTGGTCTGCGATACAAATCCAATCCACTTTTTCTTCTACATTCTCCGTCATTAAACGCCTAATGTGGTTCACTGCAACTTCATTGATCTAAAAAAAAAAACAAAAATAAAGATGTTGTACATTCCTGTGTTCAGCTGATATTTATTTAGATTAGTATTTAATATATAAATATTAATTAGCAAAATGTTGGAAGTTAAAATTGGTGCAATACTAATAAATGTAAGGGATGGATGGCCGAGGGGTGTAGAGTTGACAATCAATATGAGAGACCTGAGTTCAATCTTCAGTGAGATCCAAGAAAACTTTTCAAGGTCCTGGTGAAAGTCTGTTAAAGTCCCTCTAGTTAAAACCACAAAACCCCATAACATTCTGTGGTTACAGAAGAAGATGAATTCTACACTTCATCTGCCCCGATGGCCATTTAAGGCTAAGAGAACTTTTAGTTTTTATTAATAAATGTAGACACAATCATTGTGATAAATGCCACATGCTACAGTGACAATTTACTTTCAACCACAGAGAAAAAGTGAAAAAAGTAAAGTAAATTCTTCATTCCTGATAGTGTAAGACAAATAGCTTATTAGGAAACAGGGATTCAGGATAAATGTATAAAAACTGTTTACTAATACATGTATATATAAACTGTTTACTAATACATGTATATATAAACTGTTTACTAATACATGTATATATAAACTGTTTACTAACACATGTACATGTATATGATTATAATTATATGGCTCCAAAATAAATGATAGAGAAAAATGTGTGACTTAAAAAGCCATATTAAATTGTAATTTATATTTAGTACTTTTTTCAAAACCAACATAGTCATAATACCATTAGAGATGTCAAGTTATATTAGTCAAATTATTAATGCCATTAGAGATGTCAAGTTATATTAGTCAAATTAATGCAAATGAGAAACATTATAATCAAACCTACCACGAAAAATGTTAATCTTACCTCATTGTATAACTTATGAGATGGTGAGAGCAAGATGACATGATCAGGCTTATTAGGTGACTCCAAGTTTCTTTTTTGCTATAATTCATTTTAAAAAAATGTATCATATTAAAATCAAATAAATTGGTTAGTTACAAGAAGAAAAAACTCAGACAATCACCAGCTCGCATCTTTTATACATTATCAAAATTTAATCTGAAAAAATTTTCTCAAGTTAAATTAAGGTTTCATTACGCTATAAAAAAGTGTAAAGATACAACTTATGAGTTATTTTTTGTTCAGTAAACCATGTAAAACTGGCCTACGTGAAAAGAAAAATAATATTCTAACAATTTTTTATTTAATTCTCTTTTTTTAACTTTTTGAGAAAATTTTGTAAATATTTTTAAGATACATCTGAGAGATTAAAACCAGGCTTGCGGAGCCGGAGCCGAGGAGCCGGGAGCCGCTACTTTTTGCTGGAGCCGGAGCCGAAAAAATCTGGCGGCTCCACGGCTCCCAAATGGTTTTTTTTTTACAGCAGAATTTTTTTTTTAGCTTTAAAATTACAAATTTGTTTGATTGTTTGCCTCCTACAATTTGTAATAGACTAAAAACAAAATGGTAGCTTTCTGTATTTAACAATTTTATTATAAACAGAATATCTGAAACAGAGCAGATACATTTATAAGGCTGTGGCTATTCGGACCCGGGTCCCAATAAAATTCGATTGTTATTCGGACCTGTGGCAAATATGCACTAAGCTTAGCTATATTTAAACTTTATTAGACGGAACCCGAAAAAATAATAATACAGAGTCCGCTTAGTGAAACCCTAGACACTGAGTAGCGATTAAATCATACAATTCAAACAATTATAAAAAAATAAACAAAAAACAATAATAAAGTTTATGTATAGCTAAGCTAAGTGCATATTTGCCACGGGTCCGAATAACAATCGGAGTTTATTGGAACGGGGTCCGAATAAAAATCGGAGTTTATTGGTACCCGGGTCCAGGCCCGTAGCCAGAGGGGGCTAGAGGGCTGACCCCCCCCCCGTTCATGACCTGAGTCCCCCCTCCCCCCCCCCCCCCCGTGCATGATTTGAGCTTTTTGACAAAATTTTAATAATAACGGCTATAAAACATCAATCATTTTGTTCAATTTTGTTTTAGGGGCCCGGACTGAGCTGGCCAATCAACTTTTGAAAATATTAATATCAGCACGGGGCCCTTTTCACCCTGCCCAGGGACCCGAAATGTCTGTCGGGTGGGCCCTTTTCGTAACCTTGTAATAGTTTTATATATTGATATCTTCTGAGGACAACTAGCAACTTATTTAAGTTAATAAAATAATATTGACTTCTGACTTCACTTTTATACATATGTATAATAAAATAATAAAGTACAAACTCCGTGATTTCTGAGTGATGTTATTTATTTTGCAAATTTACTTTTTAGCAGAATTAATTTTATTTTAAATTGAATAATTGCGACTGGTCATTTGTTGTTGATAGATCTGTTCTTTGTTTTCAATATTTTATAAGAAATATCACACAAATAGCTAAGCTATATTCGTGCATCTTTGTCGTTCTTCCCGGGTTGTACGTTTAACTCAACAGTATAATGATATAAATCAGGTATCTATTATGTAACAATTGTGTAGCAGAACAAATGGTCAATATATTTATAACAGGAATCAGAAATTGCTCAGCCTCAATACATTTTTGTCATTAAAACTCTTTACTATTTAAATTATTTTTAACAAAACTGCAACATGCATGCACTATTGAAACGTAGTTAAAATTATATATTTCTAATTAATAGCTAAACAATCGGTACTAAAATGCACCATTCCAGATATGGAACTGCTAAAAATTTCTTGGGGAAGGGACTCACTGAGGTCCCCTCCCAAAACCCCCTCCTCTCCGTTCGCAAGCTTTCGGCGCTCGCACCTCCATCTTCGCCCCCCCCAAACATTTCTTCTACCCCACCAGGGGCGGAATTATGGGGAGAGGCCGGGGGGCATATCCCCCACCTCCGGTTATCGCAAGTTTAGGTAATGCATCATTAAATTATCGAAATATTTTTTGTTCAAAGACCAATTTTCAACACTGAAAACAGTTTCGCCCCGCCCCCGGGGTCAAAGTTTTGCCCCCCCCGTCAAAGTTGTCTAGATCCGCCGCTGTACCCCAGAATCAGTTCTTTGGCACGCCCCCCCGGCCGAAAAACAATTCTCCCCCCAATGCAATAATCCTGGCTACGGGCCTGCCCGGGTCCGAATAGTCACTTCGAATTAATCAATAATAAATATAAATACTGAAGTCTTTAAAATATTTTAAATAATGTATCATTTTACTATTTGCTAATTTGATCATTGAAATAACTTTTTATTACTTTTGAAAATGGCGACTAGAGAAACCTCGATGGAAAATAATGATATAATTCTGGATGCACTGAAATGGTTTGTTTTTAGTAAAACCGACAATGGGCAATGCGTATATTTTTCAAGTTCCTGACTCTGGGGGTGAACGCGACAAAATTTGCAGAACTTTTTATCAGCGGGATGTTAGCGTGGAGCAATTACACAATTTTTTGTCTCGTGTGATACTATCTTAATAGGGAGCCGGAGCCGGAGCCGTCAAAATTTGTGGGAGCCGGAGCCGGAAAAAAATATGGCGGCTCCGCAAGCCTGATTAAAACTATGTAAAAAAAAAAAAATTATGTTTTCAAATACTAAACAATGATTCATAGACATATTTCTGTCAAAATACTGGGCATGTAGTTTTCATTTGACTTTAAATTATTTTATTTTACTTTTAATTTCATTTTCATCTAAAATTCTATTGTTTCTTATTATTTTTTACAGATGAAAAAAAAATATTTTTCAAAATTTCACTTAATTTAATTCTTTATCATAAATGAAATAATAACAAATTAAGCATCTAAAAATTAAAAATATATTAATTAATTATCAAAAAAAAAATAATGTAAAATTCTAAATTGCAGAGAGGTTAAAAGCAGAAAGGTATTTTAAAAGATTTTGTTTGCCTTTTCCCTTAAGCAATATATTATTTGTTCACTAACACTACCACTTTTTTGTTAAAATACTGATCTTTAAATCTTCAGAAGAAACAAGACTGGTTTAAAGTACATCATAAATTAGAATTATAAAATTATGTAGCTTTGAGTATTAAGGCCAATTTAACAAGTTTTACTAACTTTTTCTTCTTCCTTTTCAAGTTTGTCTAAAGTTGCATCAACCGCATCATAAAATTCATCTTCAGGAATGAGGCAATGTGGTCCTTCCTAACAGAGTAAAGATAAAAATATTTAAATTCAAATGAGGAAACCAAATTCAAAGGAAAAAATATTTTGATAAAGAGATTAAATATCATAATGTAGTAAATATTACCTCATAATCTGGTCCACCAACAATTACTTTTTTTGTCTTATCAGATATAAGAGCCTTGTAAGCTTCCTCAAATTTCTTTCTTTTATCCACTTCCTTAAAAAAAAAAGCAATAAAAAAATAATCAGTTAATGTAAATTAGATAAAAGATTTTTGAGACAATTTTGAAGGGAGAAAAATTCAAACATAAATGAAACATAAATCAACAAGAAATGTAAGGACGGGGGCTATAAAACCATAATTATAAAGCATGAGTTAACTGATCATTGAAAATTAATAAATTAAACCAAAAATTATTTTCTTACATTACAACAGTCAGTTTTTTATTGTTAAGAATTGATCCCTTAAAGCAGTGGTCGGCAAAGTGCGGCTCCAGAGCCGCAAGTGGCTCTTTGGCTGCTTAAGTGCGGCTCTGGTACAAATAACCACAGAAAGTGCAATAATATTTTCATTTAAAAAATAACTTGGAAAGAAAATAATTACATCTTATTTTGATAAATTAAAATTATTATATGTATAATTTTTTGTTTACGTTAAAAGATTTATAGGTAATTAAAATTTTATATTGTTGTAAAAATACGTAACAAACAACGAGTTTAATTGTGTTAGTCTTCGTAAACGTAAACAAAAACCATGTGCAAGCTACCAGCTGACATTGTTCGTACGTTTTCGGCGTACTCCGGTGTGATACAAAGGTACACGGAGAAAAATTTCTTAGAAAAATTCCCAAGCTCGTCACAGAAAGCGAGTGCAAGAAATGAATAATGAAATGTTTCATATTGGTCTAATAAGAATTTTTTTTAATTTTTCCTCTCCATGTCTAAGTCATCGTGATATAATATAGTGTATTTGTGTGTGTGTGTATTTGTGTGCGCTATTACAAAACCATTACAATTGTCCGATACAGGTAATCTCAGGTAATATTTAAACGACAATTACAATTGTAATAAAATTTAATGTAATAAAAGTTTACTAAAGAAATAGATTTGGCTCCCAATTTTTGTTTAAAACTGTTGTTATGTTCATATTTGGCTCTTTTGCTAAAAAGTTTGCCGACCACTGCCTTAAAGTAACTTTTTTTCATACAGATTCTCCATCAAAGTATGTCAAATATAAAATAGTTATCAGCTCACCCTGTCTAATCTTTTTTTCCAAGCTTCTTCACGCTGAAACATCAATTCTATACAGTGAGACATTGTAGCAATAATACCAGCTGTTGTAGCCTTGAAGGTAAAAGCTTCACCTTTAAAGTCAACAGCATGACCACCATGTTGTTGGAGGATGGAGGCTACAATTTACAGAAAATAGTAAAATTTGAGTTTTAATTGGTAAATAAAAACTTGGTCATGAATTGAATAGTAAAACTTATACAAATTTTGTATTGGAGACTGCAAAATTTACTTATACCTACCAAGATCCTTTCCTCTGAGCCCGTCTAGCCTATGCTGGTGGTGTAGATCATGTGGAATGTCAAGGTCATCATCTAGATCATCATGCTCAGTTACTATGGAAAAGTAGCAAAATTAATTTCATATAATTTAAACTTGAAAATAAAAATATAAAATTTTTTTTTTTTTTTTCAGATGAGTAAATTTTATTGTGTATTAAAATCAGACTAACATTCTAAAACAGCCCCATGAGTTACAGCAGAAGCACATGAATCAAAATAGCTCTGAAGTGTGTCGATCTGTCTGCAAAGAATATCTCGAAATGTTTCCATTTCAGCCAATTTTTCCTTCAGCCCACGTCCTCTCTGAAAGAAGGGATAACTTTAGTGTAGTTGTATAGATTTGAAAACAGTTGATCTGTTATATTTTTTTAATTAATGCAAAATACATCAGAAAATTACATCAAGACATAATAACAATATAATAATTATAATTACATTAATTCAGAATGAAAATTATTTTTCTCATTCTGTATTTCTGTCATGTAACTCAAAAATCTAACTTTGTGTTATATAGAACCAATTGTGTACCAAACAATATTATACAGTGATTGACAAAATATAAATGTACAAATCAAAACTTTACTAGTTTTAATGAGGATTATGATGTTGCATTAAATGACATAATTTTTAAGTCCTATGTTTTAAAGATTAAAAAAAAATGTATATCTAGGCTAATATTAATTTACAAACCCTGATATTTTTAAACAAGAAATTATCTGAATTTCCATTAGCTTTCTTTACATAAAGTGACCATATATCTCCATGACCAGGCATGGTGTACATTTTTTTTCCAGGGAACTGTTTTGTAGATCACAACAAGTTTAAGGTATTTTTAGAGTGTTAATAACTTAACTATAACATCTTTATTCATTTGACCTAAAACTTTAAAACATTAATGAAAATCTCCAAAAATAACTGCACTCAACCACAGATTTCTATAACTGACGGAATGGAAAAACAAAATCAATGTCATTAGTAGGCAATCACCAGTTAGATAATTTTATGCTAATATTAAAACTAATTCATCATTAATATATTCAGGCCATTAAAAATTTAAGCAGACAAATATCCATTCCAAAAAATAGACTAAAACTGGTGAATATAACCTGTGGATAAGTAAACACCTATATTTTTTAAATGACAAACATTTTATCACTAGATTGCAATTAAGCTTTTTTTTTTTTTTAATAAAATCTTAGTTGCATTTTTTAATAAATAACCTTTAAAACTGCTCACAGCTTTTTTTTTTGGTATGAAATATATTTATTGCAAATATTTACAGCAACCAATAAGCTCCCTATTTCCAATGCTCACCTTAAAAGAAGATGTAGAGGCTTGAGAAATACTGGTCCCAGATGCCAGAGACAACATAGAACCATGACGGCGTAAATTATTTTCACTACCATAGCTGGAATCAGCTTGCTGTTATAGTGGAATATAATAAGATTTTTTTTGAAACTAGTTTCTTAAAATAGTCACAAAACTGTATTCTTAAATTTGAATTAAGAAATAAGTAGGATTATAACATAAACTAGGTTAGATTATAACATATAAATCTATGTAAGCAATAAATTAACTGAATGATCATCAAATTTCTACCAATATTGAGTCTAAAAAATTTTTACTTTGTGGAGCTCTATAGCATCTATCCACGTCTGTCTTTCTTCTGGATTTGCTGCTCTTAAATACCACACGTTGTCATTCACACTGACATCAAAACGACACTCATCAAACTGATGGGGCTGTGAAAATATTTTTTTGTTTGTTAATAGCTTTCATCTGGTTATATTGTGATAGCAGGTGTTTAAAAACTATAAAAAAAAAATAATTAAAGCACTTTTAAAACTTGGTTTATTTCTGCACTATTTATGACCATTTTTTATCAAAATAAAATGTGCTAATGTTCTGGAATAGTGACTTATCCCAAACTTCCATCTAAAATTTACAGCTGCTTGGTAATGCCAATGGTTAAAAGTCATAGTGCAACCTATAGAAATATAGTCAAATAGGTGATATCAGAAAAAAAATATATTAAATGCTCTCACCTCCCTTTAATAGAGTGAGAGATTTCTCACGTTTTTTTTTTCATGGGGGCTAATGTCGCAGTTACCACACAATCACAACAGTGAGAACAGTGAAGTTTATGGATGTAGCCATTAGTATTATCAATTATCATGAATATTTTAAAAATTCATGAAACTTACATAAAAAGTTATAACCAGCCTACTTCAAGTCATACCCTGCTTAAGAAATTATGTGTTTAGTCATAACCCACTGTTCTGCTTTTTTCCGACCATCATTAACTATTATTAATGTAAAAATTATATTTTAGATGCTTTAAATTTGAGTGAAAATATTATGGTATTTATTTAAATCTTAAATTGTATTGTTTTGATTTGGCATAGACTAGAGATATCAGTATATAACAAATCACTAAGCAGTAAGTCTACAAACTTATGATTGGAGTTTACTTTGCACTTAAGAAAAAGTTGTTTTGGTTTTATAACCACATCTCAAGTTATAAAAAAAGCAAATTAAAAACTTACAATAAGTATTAAATATATATTTATATTGTTGGAATAAATAATATTTTATAATATATTTATAGGCCTATATTATATATTTTGCATGTATCCACATAATGTACATTTTCATTTAGCGTTATCATCTGATGGTGTTGGAATGTAGCCCCTGGGTTAAGCGGGGGTATTGAAATGTAACCCCTGGGTTAAGCCGTTTTAAACTGTATAATGGTATATTATTTATTTACTAGCTCTAAAAGAAAAAGTATAAAATGCTAGCCTAATAATATTATTTTTTTGTAATAATTTTGCTTTAATATAACTATTTATTTCATTATTATAATTCATCAATTAAAATGTAATAAATAGCATACTGGATTGGTCTAGTATTTGTAATTCCTTGATGGAATCAATGACAACCCTTGTACTTTTGCTGTCTAATAATACCAATACTTACTATTAGTGATGGAAGAACGATTAATCTTAAAATACTTAAATCTTAATTAAACATATTTTAAATAATATAAATAAGATGACTTTTTAGAAGAGCCACTTAGTACAGAAACATTTATCTATAATGTGTGAGTGAAATCATTTTTCAAATAGTTTAGTATTTGAGATTAGCATTTAGCCTTAGGTTTAGCTTAACTTGAGAAGTTTCATAGTCATATTATCATTTGATGGATTACATACCGTAACCGTAGCTTTCAGAAGAGAAACGGCTCCTCGGCAACCGATAGCAGTTTCATCTTCGGATTTATAGTAGCTTATAGCACTGTCTTTTAGAACTATATAGCGATCTTGCCATCCGTGTAAATAATTTGTCCATTTACATAATGTCCCCGAAAGCTCGGGTAATGGTTCCTCATCGAAATCGTCCTCGTCATCAGTTAAACTCAATACAGTGCCTTCTTCAGCCATTATAACAATTATATATTAAATCAAAAGCTAATTTATAAAATTTAATATCTGCATCGCAATCTAAATAACTTAATGAGCAGCACTGGTAAGATTTTTACAAATTTCAACAAACTTTAGTTACTGTTGTCGCCCATTTATTTATTACGCCATCTTGAAAACAATCTTTTTTGCATGTGACGGTGAGTAGAATTTTAAAATAACCAGATTTTTTTATGCTTTTGATAAATTTTAAAGTTATACTGACTCAACGTGAGCTAATAATAAAGAATACATTCAAACTATCGATGAATAAATTTAATGCCGTATAATAAATTGAGAAGTAATAATTTGGTTTTAAAAAATATTAAATTATATATTTATGTATATATATACATATATTGTTTGTGTACACCGACTAAAGCCATGCATGGGAGAAAATTCAACTTTTTTGTGTTGACACGCTTTTACCTCCCTTTATGGAGAAGCCTCCCCCGGGGGGAGGGGGGAGTAGGGAGGGATTAATCCAGACTTTTTTGCTTTTTAACATTTTTAGGCTGTTATACAACATGTCTAAGTCATTTTATAGAAGATTATAGAAAGTGTCGAAAGAGCACAGTTTCTCGATAAAATGATCAGTCAGTTTATACGTAATGTGTGGAGGGGGGGGGGACCTTCTACAAGCCATTTGAACGACTTATAACAAGTTATAAGTAGCCTAGTCTAGACAGCCCTTTTATTCGAGGGGTGGGGCGAACTAGTCAATCTTAGATAATGTATTGGTGATGCTCTGAAAGTAGGTCTACCATATATTTGACTGCTGTGGTTTGTTTCAAATAGATCATTTGTTAGGGAGCTACAGATAAAAGTCGGTAAAATGTAAATTATTCTAGTCCATGGGAAGATGAGATAATTATCTTCTGATCAAGCTCTTGTGGGACGGTGCAATAAGTCCTTAGTCAAAGCCAAGAACGTTATAGAACCCATTGCTGGGCCCGTATGTTGAGACACATTGGTCATGATCATTCGGGGGGAAGGGGGGGCTACTTATGAATGTGTGCAGGGCCGTCGTATCCTAAAGACACAGTAGGCCCAAAAATCTAAAGGTGCGAAAGAACATCTTTTTAAAAAAAGAATAATTTAGATAAAAACTAATATGCATATTAGAATAATTAAAAATATAGCCTACATATATATTTCACAATTATTTGTTGTTGTTGTTTTTTGTGTTTTTGCAGTTATGGTATTTTGTTTATTGTTGCAGTTATCGTATTTTGTTTATTGTTGAAGTTATGGTATTTTGTTTATTGTTGCCATTTATTATAAGATGTTTATTTATTATATTGCTTTTATAAAAAAAAAGTTCCCTTTTTAGCCTTAACGGGCCTTCGGGGCAGATGAACTGTTTCTATAACCTCGGGATTGTGTGGTTAACACAACGCCCAGCCGCCTTTACTTCCCCAACTTAAGTCAGGTACCCATTTAAAGCTGGGTGGACTTGTGGGGCGACTTTGCACCAAATTTCACCTGGAAAAATTCCATGGGCCTCACCGAGGATCGAACCCTGAACTCTCAGGTCGACAGTCGAGTATCTACACCACTCGGCCATCCGTCCCACATTGCTTTTATGGCCATCGGTAAATGTTCATCTTACAAGGAGGAAGGGGGAATCTCTGTTATATAATTAAGGGTAGGGATCCTGAATTTCTTTTATCTAACTTTATAATAAGAAGTGGGGAGGGTAAATATTTCAACGTTTCCCGAAAAGTTCTGCTTACTGAACCCTCACAGAATATATAGTCGATGTGTATTCTGTGCTGAACCTTATAATGCTTACTGCCAGTGCTCGATTTAAGAAAAAACCAGTGCCGGGGATGAAAAAAAATTCTGCAGAGCCGGGGATAAATTTCTATGGTTTCATCCCCGGCAGGGATGTATTAGCTAAACCAGAGCCGGGGATAACAGTACTCAGTGCCGGGGATATCCCCGGCGGTAAATCGAGCCCTGCTTACTGCTGTCAACCATAATACACGAACTAGTGCATAGCTTGTTAATTACACAATCAAACAGAATGTTTCAATTCTTTGAAAATTGTCAAGAGTAAGGTATCTTAGTAACCATGTTAGTAACGGTTCCACAAAATGTCGCGGAGATTGTGTGGTTAGCACAACGCCCAGCCGCCTTTACTTCCCAACTTAAGTCAGGTACACCCATTTAAAGCTGGGTGGACTTGTTTAATAACTAATACACATTTCAAACTTTTATTTGTAGTTTATTCATCGGTGCACACTTTTGAACGGAAATAGATTCGATAAAAAAAATACTAAACACGACAAGTTAACCAAGACATTACTAACAAAAAAAATTGTAATAGGGAGACCCCTGAAATGTCTTTCGATTCAGGCTTGACTAGAGACGTAGACAAGGGGTCACTCCGCAATCAGGCTTCGTTTGGATCAGCCGTGACCTCAAGGTCATCTGTGAGTTCAGCAGTGATTTCTATGTAGTTGAGTAACATTTCCGTAAAATTTACAATTTTACTAACAGGCTAGTTAATCAAGATTTCACTAACGGGGTATTTGATCAAGATTTCACTAACGGGGTATTTGATCAACATTTCACTAACAGGGTCGTTGATCGAGGCCATCTTGAACTATTCCATCAGTTCAAGTTGGCCGTGAGTTGTTCTACTTTCATTAACAATGTATATTATCGAAAATTTCACTATATATGTGTAGTTGTTAAACTTTTCACTAACTATCTAGATAGATGATTAAGATTTTACTGACAGGGTAAATAATTTGTTGATCAACATTTTACATGGTGCTGTACAGAGTGCCATTAGCAATGCTTCAAAATCATTAGATGACAATAGAAATCAAAGATAGTTTAATCCTTTAAGCTTAAAAAATATCACCCAGTTAGGAAAATTCATGCGTCTCATCTCCATAGACTCGGGCAAGAAGACATGTTGTATATCTAATAAATACAAAGGAAAAAAGAAAAAAACTCAAACAAGTTAATCATGGAAGTTCAAACATTTATTGTCATACACCATGGTCCTCCATTGAGATGAAATGAGATAGGCCTACACCTTGGTCCTCCATTGAGATAAAATTAGATCAACTAATTGTTGAAAGGATAAAAAAAACGCAAGGTCTGAAAAAATATATTAGAAAATTAAAATAAATAAATAAATAAATAAGTGTAACTAACTTTAGAACTTTTCTCGGATATATTTGGTGATACAATCAATGTACAGTATTGTACAGTATTGTACAGTAACATTTACAATTCGTTTGTAATGTGAGGAGCAATGCAGTTAAAAAATAAATTAAGCAGCAAAGAGAGATATGTGGTAACAATCAGTGGCGTCACTATGCTTGGTGTCACCCGGTGCGGAAAATTCAGGGTGTCACTCTACATGGATCCGGGCAGCTTAGAATTGTATTCATTTACCTAAGCTCCAGACGTTCTGCATGGTGGCACCCTGTGCTACTGCTCATGTCTTTGACAATGATCGGTTATAAAACTGACTAAACCGAGTTCTTTCTGCTATGAAATTTAGAACTGTTCATTTTGGTGTCACCCCTATGTTGGTGTCACCCCCCCCCCAGTGACGCCACTGTTAACAATATTTGTAATGAACTGAATTGAACTTTATTTCTACACACAAAGCATGTTCGAGAGCAATGGACCGGGAAAATGGACTTTTTGTTTTCATCCCTTGGATATGCTGTTGGTCTCGGCAACGTCTGGAGATTCCCATATTTGGCCTACAGCAACGGGGGTGGTGAGTTCAAACATTTTTTTTTACTCACTAGAGATTAGCGGCGTAACTAAAGGGAGGAACATCTGCCCCGCAGGAAACTTACTATTTACCAACAGCCAAGGGCGGCATGTGCCATACTTTGCTACTTTATTGCACGGGAATGGTGCGACATTATCAAAGTCTTTCCCGGCCGACTCCCGGGTGCCATTATCGTTAATTACGATACTGATACAGATAGCAGATGATAACCGTAACATCAATCATCTTCTCAGTGTGAGTGTGCATGCATGCGTGTGTTTGATGATTTTGTTTTCAAGTGATGTACTTCTAGGAGATCCAATCTGCTCTACCCTATTAATATGAGGGGACGGATGGTCGTGCGGTAAAGCGCTCGACTCTCGACCTGAAGGTACCTGGTTAGATCTCCAGTGAGGGCCAAGGAAATTTTTCAGGTCTTGACTCAAGTTCCCGATATATCTCCCGAGTTGCCTCCATGGCCATTGCACTATCTGCTATGGCGGCACCCTGTGCTACTGCTCATGTCTTTGACTATGATCGGTTATAAAACCGATTATACCTAGTTCTTTCTGCTATTTAGAACTGTTTATTTTGGTGTCTCCCCTATGGTGAGGAAGGGCACCATCTCATCCTTACAGGGACTTCATACACACCCTATTAATATTAAGGTTGTATAAATCGATTTTTTTATTCCTCAAACAAATCTAGCCAATCCAATTTAAAGATTTCATTGAATTTTTTTTCCAATGTGTTTCAGTTAATGACAGCCTTAATATGAAAAATTCATAAAAGTATGCATAATAAACTTTATTTTCCAATTTTTTACAGTTTGCTTTTATCTCCTTATAAGCAAATCTACATAAATAATAGTGGTGTGGGTTCTGCGATAAATCGAATGTAAAGATACAACAGTATTCCAGTTTAAAATCGTCAAACGTAAACAATAGTAATAAAAATCATGAAAAACTCGGATCTGTCCGAAACCAAAAGTAACCTAGCCTACTGATCAAACCTAAGGGAATATAACTCTATGCGAAGGTTTTGCAGGGTACAGCTAGTAATAGTAAAATTAATAAAACACCTACCTACAAATAGTGTTATAAATGTTCTTTTCTATAAAATATGTTTGTATTGATGAAATGCATAGTAATTGATATCATATTTCGGATGTAGGAGCCTTTTTTATCCCTTACTTCACAATGGTCATATTTGTTGGGATGCCTATCTTCTTCTTGGAGACAATCATTGGTCAGTTCAGCAGCTGTGGACCAACAACGTGCTGGGAATTTTGTCCATTTTTCAAAGGTATAAAAAAATCAAATCAGCCGAATTAAACTTTTTTTCACATTCTTATTTCAGCGAATTAAATCGCTAAGATATGTGTATTAGCTGCTGCAAGTTATTGTAGAATTCTAAGACGAAATCAAACAGGCTACTCATCTTGGTTGGCGACGATAAAGATCAACACCAGAATCATCGTCAGTTACAGAAAATGTAATGGGGGGGGGGGGAGACAGTAACAATTCAGATAGTTGGAAAAAAAATATTTCTCATGAGCCACATTCAACTAAACCATTGATCATTTAAATGTACTTTAAAGTCTTCTTTTCCCCCATCTGTAAATTTGAATTAGCCCCCCCCCCCCCCCCCCCAAAAAAAAAGTCATTTGAAATTTCATTTTACCATCTATCCAAGCTCCGTGTTATTTTTACACAAACAGAATTCAAATCAACCAAAAAGTGAACTAATATTAACAACATATAAATCATTTCATTTATTATGACTTTGATTCGATTTTTTCAACTCTGCAGGATGTGGGTTTGCAATGATAACTGTGTCCTTCCTAACGGCTACCTACTACAACATGCTTATTGCCTGGGCATATTACTATGTCTACGTCTCATTTGAAAGTCCCGTGCCATGGTATCGATGCGGGACATGGAGCACCGCCTGTAAGTTGGTGGAATTTGATTTTTTTAAACTTGGACATGGAGCCCTAATTATAAGTTGGCAGCCCCGTAGCGTGAAAATTCTACAGCAGGGGCCAGGCATTCTACAGCAGGGGCCAGGCCAATAGCATGGGGGGGCAGGAAATAAATGTTACTAAGTAGAGAAAACAAGCAGAGGGGGCCAGACAAAACGCAGGAAGGGTTCGGCCCCCAGCCCCCCCGCACGCTACGGGCCTGTAAATTGGTGGAATTTGATTATATAATTCCCAATTCTCACAGACACCCCCTCCCCCTTTCTCGATACAGAATGTTACTGCTTAGCTGTAATTTTAATCCGGTGCTTGCTTAAATTTTAATTTTTTTTTATTTTGAAAACCGTTTTAAAACACTTGCATATAAAAGTAGCTATGTACTCGTTGCTTCTAAACTCTTAATGTGACATTTATTTTATTTATTTGGCTCCTATTGAGGGCTCAATCGACCTTCATTCTTCTCTCTATAAAGAGACATTGGCACTTTCTATTACATATTTGTTTTTTTCAGTTTGTGGAGACAAAGTTCACTATTTATCCAAAGAAAACTGCAACACATCAGGCACTGCCCTATATAATGGTGTCTGTCAAAGGAAAATAGACGACGGTTCTGTTTGGCTATGGAACGCTACTCTTGCCGAGCAAAACGGCATTTCTGTAACATTTCCAGCTAAAGAATATTTTGAGTTAGACTTTTTTTCCCTCTAATTTCTTCTAAATATCAGTTTTATGTATTTATTAAAATATGTTTTAAAATGAGTTGCTGTTATTTTGGGCATTACACGACGAGTCGTCTAAAGAGCATTACGTTCCCCCCAACCCCCGGGCAAATAGGTACGATTATCATACAAAAGAATGAAAATATAAATACACACCAAACAAGGGGTACCTTTACTCGTGGGGCTCTATTGACAAGTGCCCGGGTGGAGCAATGCTCTAAGCCGGCCCTGATTTCAACATGTTAGAATTCCTTGTCTATGTTGTTGTTGTTGTTGTTTTATTTTGTAGGCGGAGAGTTCTCGGCTATGGATTAGGCTATGATATAACAAACATTGGGCCATTGCGTTATGAGCTGGTCATAAGTTTACTCGTCTCATGGACCATCGTCATCGCATGTCTAGCTAGAGGATTACGTGTGTCGGGAAAAGTAAGTCGTGACTCACGTCCTCATTTACTCGTGTCCTCATTTACTCACGTCCTCATTTACTCACGTCCTCATTTAATCACGTCCTCATTTACTCACGTCCTCATTTACTCACGTCCTCATTTACTCACGCCCTCATTTACTCACGTCCTCATTTACTCACGTCCTCATTTACTCACGCCTTAATTTACTCACGTCCTCATTTACTCACGCCCTCATTTACTCACGTCCTCATTTACTCACGCCTTAATTTACTCACGTCCTCATTTACTCACGCCTTAATTTACTCACGCCTTAATTTGCTCATGTCCTCATTGACTCATGTCCTCTTTTACTCACGTCCTCATTTACTCACGCCTTCATTTACTCATGTCCTCATTTACTCACGCCTTCATTTACTCACGCCTTAATTTACTCACGTCCTCATTTACTCACGCCTTAATTTACTCACGCCTTAATTTGCTCATGTCCTCATTTACTCATGTCCTCTTTTACTCACGTCCTCATTTACTCACGCCTTCATTTACTCATGTCCTCATTTACTCACGCCTTCATTTACTCATGTCCTCATTTACTCACGTCCTCATTTACTCACGTCCTCATTTACTCACGCCTTAATTTAATCATGTCCTCATCGACTCACGTCGTCATTTACTCACGTCCTCATTTACTCATGTCCTCATTGACTCACGTCCTCATTTACTCATTCTTGTTTTTTTTAATGTTTTATGGGCGTGTATTTAAGAAACTATTCAATGGGTAAACATATTAAGGCGAAACCAGAGCCATTCTTAGGCATGGGAAAATTAGCTGTTTTCCTGGGACAGTGTTTCCCAAAGTGTGGTACGCGTACCTCAATGGGTACACGAAGAATTTGGCAGGGGTATGCGCTGCACCGGGCTGAGAGCATCTGGTGAACATACACGGCTTAAACGAAAACAATGAAAGGGGAAACCATGACCTTAAAAACAATATATACAATATATACAATATATACAATATAAACAATATATACAATATATACAATATATACAATATAAACAATATATACAATATATACAATATAAACAATATATACAATATATACAAGTTGTTGTTGTTTTTTCTTGGGGTACCCAGTATTACGAAAATAAAAAAGGGGGGCGGGGTGGGTACCCCCCCCTCGTAAAAAGATGTCGAAAGTTTGGGAAACACTGCCCTAGGACCCCAACTGACGAAGGGCCAATACAAATTCCTGTCAAATCTGAAAATAGAGAAATCATGTCAGACTCTAAATAATTGATTATTACTCCAAAACATAGGCTGTTGACTAGAGGATCCAAAATACTTTTTTAAGAACAGCTATGGTATCACTACCATGGGGGACATTGAATGTTTCTAATTGGCCATGTTCGTTACGCGGATAGGAAATCACGCGCACACACACACGCGCGCGCACACATACACACACACACACAGGCAGACATACACGCGTGACCATATTAAAACTCACACACACACAGGTTTAGTATTATTCCGTCCATGGCTGAGTAAGATGAGAGAACAGCTATCGATCCGAGAATTATATTCAACAGCTGGGACAAATTACTTTTACACCGTGGCCTATAGGTTTGGTTGGTGGTTAATTATGTTCGAAAGGGATCAGATACATGGGACGTACGTTTAGCTCACACGCGGCTCATGTAGTCACTTTTAAACTATGTTTGTTCGCGTGCCTACAAGCCAACCTAAATATATTCATACTGAGTCATTCTGTATATAAACTAAAAGGGAAAAAATAAAATACATGATAAAGGCCAATCGATAAATTTTACTATTTAAAAACTAAATGAAACTTTAACGTAGATCAGTGAATCTCAACCCGTGTTCATTATACGACTCAAAAAAATTGTTCCAGATGAACAAGGGTGGTCAAACACACACTAGGTGGTATCTTTCTCTCTTCGATTATTTTAAAAATATTTGTGCGCGCAGTGTCCCTGCTGTCGTTGTGCCCTTGATTACAAAATACAAACTGTCTACCACAGTGATTACACCTGTTTGTTTGTTTGTTGTCGGTTTGTTTTAATTAAGGAGATGTTTTGTAATCGCTCCCGCGGGGAAAACCTCAAAGTTTGGAGTTCCGCGACTTTCAAAGAAAATTAGAACCACTGCTGTAGATAAAAAACATTACCATATTTGATGTATTCGTCATCTTCAATTTACATACAACTGTATTGTTAACTAAGTATAGCCTATGACATGTGGACACACCGTGTATACTGTATAAACTGTAGGTTGTTTTCTGTATAGTGTATGTTGTAAACAATGTAGATTTTATAATGTATGTTCCATACACTGTAGGTTGTATACTGTAGACTATATATTGTAGGTTGTATACAATGTAGGTTTTATACACTGTAGGTTGTATACTGTAGACTATATGTTGTAGGTTGTATACACTGTAGGTTTTATACACTGTAGGTTGTATACTGTAAACTATATATTGTAGGTTGCATACACTGTAGGTTGCATACACAGTAGGTTGCATACACTGTAGGTTGTATACACTAGTGGTCCCCAACCCCCGGTCCGCGGGCCGATACCGGTCCGTGGAACGAATGTTACTGGGCCGCCCAAGAAATGTTAAATTATTTCCTTATAATTTATCTCGTGAATGTTCGACTTTCCATGGACTAGAAATAATCAAGCGCTCCCCCCCCCCTTTTTTTCCAGTGGGCCGCGGTGAAATTATCAAACGCTGGCCGGTCCGTGGCGAGAAAAATGTTGGGGACCACTGGTATATACTGTAGGTTGTATACTGTAGACAATATATTGTAGGTTGTATACACTGTATGTTGTATACACTGTATGTTGTATACACTGTAGGTTGTATACTGTAGACTAGTGTAGACTATATATTGTAGGTTTTATACACTGTAGGTTGTATACTGTAGAATATATATTGTAGGTTGCATACACTGTATGTTGTATACACTGTATGTTGTATACACTGTAGGTTGTATACACTGTAGGTTGTATACTGAAGACTAGTGTAGACTATATATTGTAGGTTTTATACACTGTAGGTTGTATACTGTAGAATATATATTGTAGGTTGTATACACTGTAGGTTGTTTATGCCACGGCCACTCTACCATACGTCATGCTTATCATCCTATTTGCGCGAGGCATTGTTCTCCCTGGAGCAGGCAAAGGAATCCAGTACTATATCGTACCAAACCTGAGCAACATCTCGTCTGCTAAAGTGAGAATTATTTTTTTTTTGGGTTCGTTGACCCACGTTGTTGTTTTTTTTTTTTTGTTGTCTGTGAAATTGTGTTGGAGGAGAGGGAGGGGGTACTAAATATGTTTTAATCAACAGTTTCTTTTTTATTTGGCAAAACTTTAAGATTTCATAAGATGATTTTTAATTAGCATAATTCTAAGTTATGACCAGGATAAGGTTGGGTGCGCTCCCCCACTGCCCTGCTGTACTAAAGCACAGTGACGTAGCAAGTTTATGTGATAACCAGAATGGTGTGCAATCACACACACGCACAGAAACACATACACACGCCACATTTTTTAGTTATTTAAACAAAGAAAATAATGTACATTAAGAAATCCTTCACTTTTTTTTAGTGTCAACAAATATCCCAAACTAAGTTATCAAAATTTTCTGTTTCAATTAGATTGTTGAAATGTATTGATTCTCTTGACGATTTTACTCTCAGCTGTCACTTGAATTAGTCATTTTTACATAACAGACTTGTGATCTAAAAATACATCATTGTGCTAAAAAGCGTGTTTTTTTTTCATACAACACTCTGTCCGAATTCTGAGCAACTATACAGCTCCTTCATTTCAGTTTTATAATTGGTCGTAGTCTAGTCCTTTATATTCTATCAAATACTTGTTTGTTACTATTTTTTAAATCGATGCTGATGGTATGATGTACATAAGTTATCCTTATATCATTACAATATTCAGTATTGCAAACAAAACAAAATCTTATTAACAAAAAAATATTAGTTTGCTAGCTAGAATTTTTTTCTTTCGTTTTTTTTTTTTTGTAACATTACTTTTTAATTTATTTTAATTCAATAATATTTTTAGTTAACTGCGTATAAATAGAAACGTTTTAAAACAAACAAAAAAACATCCACCCCTATTTATACATATTTTTTGTCGATTTTTTTGTGCATTTGCATTTTTTATATAGTGGTAGTGTTAATAACTCGACTTTGGGCAACACATTTAGCACGTGCAAGCTGGTAGTGCATCTTGGTACATTTATCTTTAAACAGATTAGAGCTAATTAATTCAGAACAAGGGGAGGGGGAGAAAGAGAGTAAGAAACCTTGCAATTATTATCAGCTAAATATAATAACTCCACAGTGGCTCTCAAACTTTTGCGATAAGCGACCCGCTAAAATATTTGTTTCATTTTCACGATCTACATTTTAAAAAAAAAAGAAAAGAAAATGATCGAAGAAAAATACAATTAATATATTGAATGTATTTTATATACAAATAATTTGTAAGATTTTTTGGCAAACCACGTCAATTAGCTCGCGACCCACGCTTTAAGTGTCCTAGTCATATGATTATTAAAACATAAATCTTTTTTCTTTTACACAACTTTTAGTAAACAAATAAAACACATGTAGGCCTATAGAGTATGTGTATTAGAGAAATTAAAAATATGAAACATTGATTCGTGCAAGATACAAAAGGCATATTTTTTGTATTCCTCTCTTCTGCTGGCAGTTGTTAGAGCATTTTCGAAAAAAAATGCTCTATTGTCCCCGTTTTGTCTGTCTGTCTGTCTGTCATCACCCTAGATCTCAACAACCATAAGTCCTAGACCCATGATGTATATATCATTTTGTAGGTCTTGGCCTGCCAAGAAATGACTTTTTTCCATTTCGCGATCTGACCTCTGAGGGCCGTAAAAGGGGCCGTATAAAGTATTTTACTATATAAGCTATATTAATAAAGGAGCGCCCTATATCTCAGCAACCATAAGTCCTAGACCCATGATGTATATATCATTCTGTAGGTCTTGGCCTGCCATATGTACATCAAAAGTTCATTTCGCGATAGGACCTCTGAGGGCCGGGCTTCAGGGCTCCTAAGGGGCTTATATATTATATATATGGCCCCATTCTACACCTTGTACGTTCAATAACCCATTCATTTGGTGCGAATACTGCAGCACGTAGTTTCACCAAGATTTATTAAGAAACTCATCAAATGAAATAGTAAGCTTGTGTTCTGAGTTTAATTGAAAGTATCAGAGCTATGCAACAATTGACGGAGTTTTCGGACGATTAAATGACTACAATTTCGAATGTTTTCAATTATGAGTCCTATTTCAGTAACCACAAACCACTTGTAGTTAGATTTAAGAGAAAATAAATTTTTTTCAAATATAAAGAAACGTCTTTATAATATTTTTTTTACAGATATATGCATTACACAATTGAATTTATAAACATTTCCAAAATTTACAAATATTTACTGAAAGCTTACAAACGTACTGATACATAACACGGAAATACGCTAACACGTCCTGTGTCCAGAATGGAACAGGCTTAATTGCTTGTTTTTTTTTTTCCCTTTGATGTCCTCAGTTGTTTAAGTGTTCCATATTTTGACTAGATTTCAGAAATGTCCTTTTCCATTAGCCTATTTAGAAATGCTTTTTTAAGTAACTCATATAAACTAAAGTAAGGGGGAAAAAATGTAAAACCTCTTTTAATATTTTATTTGACGATAACTCCCGTTCCTATTTGATGTTAGGCATCGTAAAATTCTGGTTATGTTATCTCCCCTCCTTCCCTCCTGATGTATTTATTATTCACAGAATAATACCGTTTAATGCAGTTTTATCTGTATCTTATTTTATTTTTTCTGAAATCGCCGCTTGAAGATGTGGAAAGATGCAGCTGTGCAAATATTTTTTAGTCTTTCTTCATCATATGGAGGGATTATCGCTTTGTCAAGTTATAATAAGTTTGAAAATAACATCTTAAGGTAATATCTCTATCTGTGTGTGTTTCTGTCTGTCTATCTCTGTCTCGAATACACACCACTTGACACCACATATACATTCGCTCATTTGGCTGTTAATGTTTTAATATACAGCTTTACAAAAATGTTCTTTTTTTTATTTATAGGAATAGAAAGAATACAATGGTATGGTCTCTCCCCCCCTCCCCAAACTACTTCGCAATAATTATAAGTACATATACCGATATATGACTGGCGTCTTTAAAAGGTGTGGGAATCTCGGGACTGGAAGAATTGTTATTTTAGCAGAAGCCAAATCAGAATGAGGTTATGTACAGAGCTTGCTCTCTTTGAATTCAAACTCGATTTCCTCATTTTAAAATAAATCTTGCGAATGAGCCCCCCCCCCCCCCAAGTTAGTTTTGCTTGAGACAGGCCCGTTCTTATGAATGGGAAAACTTGGAGACCGCCTAAGCCCCACCACCACCACCACTGCCGAACTGCCCCCCCCTTTCAAGTACTAATTTGTATCAAATCTGGCGCTAAAAGGATCCCTTCGAGTACTCGAAGATCTTTCCTAGGGTCAGTAAATATTTCTGGAAGTCTATGCCTAGAGTCCAAATACATCAAAACGGTTCCTACGTGTGAGGGAGTCTGCCAAGGCTACTGTGCCAACCCTGAACTGTTGCTGAAATGTTGATCATGGGTGGGGGTGGGGGTGGGGGGGGGTAGTAAAAGTCATTGCGTTAATTGATTGCTAGATATTATAACCCCATAGAGTCCAGCCGCTTTTGTGATACACTATCCGCTAAAATATGTGTTCATTTTTTCATGAACTACCTTTAAAAAAAAGAAAAAATAGGATAGACGAAACATACAATTGATATATTGTGTGTAATCTTTATAGTGTTTTTTTTTTATAATTTTTTTGGCGAAACCACTTCAAGTCAGCTCCCTACCCCACGCTTTGAGAATCACTGTCATAGCCATTACGAGTTTTAAACTAGTTTCATACACACTACGTTTTCTTAAGGTTCGTATTTTTATAAGCATCCGGTTACAAACAAAAAAAACAGCTTTCTTAGAAAAACAAAAACGGATTGCTATAAACATTATAAAACTTTCTTAAAAGGGAACATTCTCATCTGTTTTGCCTTTTTGTGTGTGTGTGTGTTTTTTTTTTTTGCATGATAACATCATAACATGAGATTTATGAGTGTGTGTTGCGAAATTTTTAATATTTTTTTTTTAATTGGAAATGAACTAGTAGTTCTGTAATGTAAAAATAAAATAAACTCCCTTTATAAATTATCTCCCTTTAGTGACTGCCTATTTGTTTGTATAGGAAACTCGGCCACGAGTATCTTTGCTGGCTTCATTGTTTTCTCCTTTTTGGGCTTTCTTTCAATGGAACTAAATGTTCCCATTCAACAAGTGGCTGCCGCGGGTAAGCGTTTAAAAAAAATTTCAAGATATATATATATATATATATATATATATATATATATATATATATATATATATATATATATATATATATATATATATATATATATATATAAATAACTTGACAGTTACTGAATTTTAAACAAATATATGTATTTTTAGTTTCCAGATTTATTTATTTTTTATACATTTTTAGAGCATTTTCTAAAAAAAATGCTCTATTGTCCCCGTTTTGTCTGTCTGTCTGTCCGTCCGTCCGTCTGTCATCACCATAGATCTCAACAACCATAAGTCATAGACCCATGATGTATATATCATTTTGTAGGTCTTGGCCTGCCAAGAAATGACTTTTTTCCATTTCGCGATCTGACCTCTCAGGGCCGTAAAAGTGGCCTTATAAAGTACCTTTTTTTACTATATAAGCTATATTAATAATGGACCGCCCTATATCTCAGCAACCATAAGTCCTAGACCCATGATGTATATCATTGTGTAGGTCTTGGCCTGCCAAGTGTACATCAAAAGTCCATTTCGCGATTTGACCTCTCAGGGCCAAAATATAAGAGTTTTTTATGTACCGTTTTGCTTATATTTTAAATATAAACAATAAAAGCTAATCAAAGGGGCGTAATCATTATTTATTTTTGTAACAGTTATTCAACATGACTTACTTCCCGTACTTTATATAAAACAACAATTGACGGAGTTTTCGGACGATTAAATGACTACAATTTAGAATGTTTCAATTATGAGTCCTATTTCAGTGACCACAAACCACTTGTAGTTAGATTTAAGAGAAAATAATTTTGTTTTCAATTATAAAGAAACGTCCTTTTAATATCTTTTTTCAGATATATGCATTACACAATTGAATTTATAAACATTTCCAAAATTTACAAATATTTACTGAAAGATAACAAACGTACTGATACATAACATGAAAATGCGCTAACACATCCTGTGTCCAGAATGGAACAGGCTTAATTGCTTGTTTATTTTTATAACAGTTATTCAACATGACTTACTTCCCGTACTTTATATAAAACAACAATTGGCGGAGTTTTCGGACGACAGAGCTATGCAACAATTGACGGAGTTTTCGGACGATTAAATGACTACAATTTCGAATGTTTTCAATTATGAGTTTTCAGTAACCACAAACCACTTGTAGTTAGATTTAAGAGAAAATAATTTTTTTCAAATATAAAGAAACGTCTTTATAATATTTTTTTACAGATATATGCATTACACAATTGAATTTATAAACATTTCCAAAATTTATAAATATTTACTAAAGGTAACAAACGTACTGATACATAACAAGAAAATGCGCTAACACGTCCTGTGTCCAGAATGGAACAGGCTTAATTGCTTGTTTTCTTTCTTCTTTGCCTTCCAGTAAATAATAAAAACGCATAATTTTAATTACGATGACCAGATTTTTCAGGAGGCTGAGACCAGTGGCGGAGAGACCTGGTCCCCCCTCCCCATATATATATATATATATATATATATATATATATATATATATATATATATATATATATATATACACATACACACACTATTGTTTTTAGTTGATAATTTAATTAAACTACCGCATCATTCTGGCAAGCGATATATATAGACCCAGTCTGTCACCTAGACATAGGCCCAAGCAGAGGCGTACCTAGGGATGGGTGAGGGGGTCCAAATTCGAAAGTCCCTCGGGCACCAGGTGGAGGGGGCAGTGGCGTCACTAGGGGGGTGCGGACTGCACCGGGTGACACCCTCACGAGGGGTGACACCCGAATGCAAAATATCTAGTTTTAGGTCTATATTCTTAAAATAATTCAAAGCCGTATTTAATTTTTATAAATAAATAAAAATATCTCCGATTATTAACAGACACTGCGTACTTTTTATTATTAATTATTTTAACTCACCGGCTCCGGATACGTCTAAGATGAACTCTTATGATTTAAAGTTATTTTCTTTTCGTGGGAAATTGCATAACCGAGCCATTTTTTCTGTTTATATATTATAATTGTAGATATGTTTCTGTGGCGCACTGGCAGAGTGGGTTAATCTTTTGGCCGTGACCCATTTATGGCTAACTATATGCGGGTTCGATTCTCTCTCAAAGACATATTTTTTTTTTCAGATTTTTTTTTTTTCAGAATTAGGGTTAGGGTGTGGAGCAATATCTATTGATGGTCCCCGAAAAAAAAATATATCTCCCATTATTAACAGTAAATGACGTCATCAACGTCTGCAGTAAATAAGAGTTCTCATTCATTCTGTTTACTGACGTCATCAAAGTTTGCTAGACGTATCCCGAAAAAAAAACGTAGTACGTCTTAGACGTATCCGGAGCAGTGCGTTATTTTAATGAAATTACTGACCTATAGATAAATATCAATTATCGCTAAAATCCTGACCCCGGAAACGGAAAAAAATAATAAAGTCGCGCATGCGCATATATATACGGTGTCTGAAAATAAATAGTGAGACCGGGGTGTCATGAGAGGGGTGACACCATGAGTTACCGCACCGGGTGACACCAACCCTAGTGACGCCACTGGGAGGGGGGGCCAATTTTTTTTACATTAAATATTGAGTATATTATATCATGTCATGATGTCGAATGTCAAAATGCAGGGGCCCCCAAAGAGGCCAATCCCCCCGGGCCCCCAAATCCCTAGGTTCGGCACTGGACCCAAGGAAGGGAAGTTATGTAATGGGGGGAAACAACGTGGAATAAAGGGAGCGCCTTTTAATCAGGAATCAGTTGTTTTTTTTTTGGAGGCCTTTGGCAAAGGTACATTTGGGTGGGGGGGGGCTATACAAAAGGCTGTCAAGAATGCCGCCTGATACTATTCAACCCCAAATTAATCTTTGATAACTGCGATTCCTCACCTGCCTCCCCCCACCTTCCCGCCCAGCTTTAAATCATTTAGATTAATGCAAAATGAAAGTTTTAACACAGTGTAGGCTCCTTGATCAGTCGTCGGGGGGGGGGCCTAGGCAGTTGCCTTGTCTGCATATCCATAAAAACTGCCCTGTGTGTTTGTTTTTTGTGAACGTGGTAAAAATACTAGAAGCGTTCGGTGACTAACTTATTAATCAGGCTTGCGGAGCCGCCATATTTTTTTCGGCTCCGGCTCCGGCTCCCACAAATTTTGACGGCTCCGGCTCCCTATTAAGATAGTATCACACGAGACAAAAAATTGTGTAATTGCTCCACGCTAACATCCCGCTGATAAAAAGTTCTGCAAATTTTGTCGCGTTCACCCCCAGAGTCAGGAACTTGAAAAATATACGCATTGTCCATTGTCGGTTTTACTAAAAACAAACCATTTCAGTGCATCCAGAATTATATCATTATTTTCCATCGAGGTTTCTCTAGTCGCCATTTTCAAAAGTAATAAAAAGTTATTTCAATGATCAAATTAGCAAATAGTAAAATGATACATTATTTAAAATATTATAAAGACTTCAGTATTTATATTTATTATTGATTAATTCGAAGTGACTATTCGGACCCGGGCAGGCCCGTAGCCAGGATTATTGCATGGGGGGGGAGAATTTTTTTCGGCCGGGGGGGGGGCGTGCCAAAGAACTGATTCTGGGGTACAGCGGCGGATCTAGACAACTTTGACGGGGGGGCAAAACTTTGACCCCCGGGGGGCGGGGCGAAACTGTTTTCAGTGTTGAAAATTGGTCTTTGAACAAAAAATATTTCGATAATTTAATGATGCATTACCTAAACTTGCGATAACCGGAGGTGGGGGGATATGCCCCCCGGCCTCTCCCCATAATTCCGCCCCTGGTGGGGTAGAAGAAATGTTTGGGGGGGGGCGAAGATGGAGGTGCGAAGCGCCGAAAGCTTGCGAACGGAGAGGAGGGGTTTTGGGAGGGGACCTCAGTGAGTCCCTTCCCCAAGAAATTTTTTGCAGTTCCATATCTGGAATGGTGCATTTTAGTACCGATTGTTTAGCTATTAATTAGAAATATATAATTTTAACTACGTTTCAATAGTGCATGCATGTTGCAGTTTTGTTAAAAATAATTTAAATAGTAAAGAGTTTTAATGACAAAAATGTATTGAGGCTGAGCAATTTCTGATTCCTGTTATAAATATATTGACCATTTGTTCTGCTACACAATTGTTACATAATAGATACCTGATTTATATCATTATACTGTTGGTTAAACGTACAACCCGGGAAGAACGACAAAGATGCACGAATATAGCTTAGCTATTTGTGTGATATTTCTTATAAAATATTGAAAACAAAGAACAGATCTATCAACAACAATGACCAGTCGCAATTATTCAATTTAAAATAAAATTAATTCTGCTAAAAAGTAAATTTGCAAAATAAATAACATCACTCAGAAATCACGGAGTTTGTACTTTATTATTTTATTATACATATGTATAAAAGTGAAGTCAGAAGTCAATATTATTTTATTAACTTAAATAAGTTGCTAGTTGTCCTCAGAAGATATCAATATATAAAACTATTACAAGGTTACGAAAAGGGCCCACCGACAGACATTTCGGGTCCCTGGGCAGGGGTGAAAAGGGCCCCCGTGCTGATATTAATATTTTCAAAAGTTGATTGGCCAGCTCAGTCCGGGCCCCTAAAACAAAATTGAACAAAATGATTGATGTTTTATAGCCGTTATTATTAAAATTTTGTCAAAAAGCTCAAATCATGCACGGGGGGGGGAGAGGGGGGACTCAGGTCATGAACGGGGGGGGGGGGGGGGTCAGCCCTCTAGCCGCCTCTGGCTACGGGCCTGGACCCGGGTACCAATAAACTCCGATTTTTATTCGGACCCCGTTCCAATAAACTCCGATTGTTATTCGGACCCGTGGCAAATATGCACTTAGCTTAGCTATACATAAACTTTATTATTGTTTTTTGTTTATTTTTTTATAATTGTTTGAATTGTATGATTTAATCGCTACTCAGTGTCTAGGGTTTCACTAAGCGGACTCTGTATTATTATTTTTTCGGGTTCCGTCTAATAAAGTTTAAATATAGCTAAGCTTAGTGCATATTTGCCACGGGTCCGAATAACAATCGAATTTTATTGGGACCCGGGTCCGAATAGCCACAGCCTTATAAATGTATCTGCTCTGTTTCAGATATTCTGTTTATAATAAAATTGTTAAATACAGAAAGCTACCATTTTGTTTTTAGTCTATTACAAATTGTAGGAGGCAAACAATAAACAAATTTGTAATTTTAAAGCTAAAAAAAAAATTCTGCTGTAAAAAAAAAACCATTTGGGAGCCGTGGAGCCGCCAGATTTTTTCGGCTCCGGCTCCGGCTCCAGCAAAAAGTAGCGGCTCCCGTCTCCTCGGCTCCGGCTCCGCAAGCCTGTTATTAATACTGAATTTTCTAACCTTTTCACCCACGGGTGATGCGATTAATGTGGGACTGTCTATTGTAAACTGGGACATCTGGTCATCGTATTTATATATGTAGTATCCATCCATTCCATCTCATTATTCTAATCATAGATGCTTTTTTTTCACCTCCCAGGGCCGTCATTGGCGTTCACTATTTATCCATTCTGTTTAACCAAACTACCGGGAACGAACTATTGGAGCGTATTATTTTTTGCTACAATTATACTTTTGGGGATCGACAGCCAAGTAAGTCGATGTTGTTGTTATTTTTTTTTGGGGGGGGGGGGGATTTGGAGTAATAGAGTTTGTGAAATAGCAACGCTAACTTGTAATCGCTAAAATTATATAAAAAAGGGGGGGGGAGGGAAGGGGGTGTTCAATAATGATTCGTGACGAAGGGTTACCTCCCATTGATTTTTTAAAAAAAAAAAGTGATTTGAATCACTGTGAAAGACCGAAGTGAAACTGTTTTATCGGTTCATACAGACAATATCACGATAAGAAAATAAAACATCACATTTTATAATCAAAATATGTCGCCTAATTTTGAATAATCACATTTAATCACCATCCCAACAACTAAAAAATTCCATAAATCAGCTCTATAAAACATAGAGTTAAAGAAATCCACATTGCCTTTCTGTATGAGAATAATTTACCATTTCACTCGTTTTAGAAGTCTGGACTCTCATTTTAACAATTTTATTTGTTACACTAGTAATTGTTCCATGCAGAATGTCTATCTACCTAAATCAATATTTATATCCATATTAAAATATTTAAAAGGCTTTATGATTGTGCTTGAATTGTGTTCAATCATCTCATCATTAAAAAAAACTGCGTTTTTTTTAGATTTATCAAAAATGTTGTTTTTTTTTTAATTTAATTTGATGACTATATTTTATTGACTGTTTGTCTAACTGGCTACCATGTAGCAAAATCTGATTCTTTCTGCTATTAAAACAGAAGTAGAGTTAATATAATTATTCTTATAAAATAAATTGACTTTTTTTTTACTGTTGACCTCGTGTGTATTTTATGCATGTATTTTACATGTATTTATTTCTTTTTTTATTGGCTTCGTCATCAGTATTCTCAAAAAAGTAAAAAATTAAAGTTCCCTTAACCCTATTGGGCCATCGGGGTTAGAAATGTGTAGAATTCATCTATTTCTATAACCTCGGGATTGTGTGGTTAGCACAACGCCCAGCCGCCTTTACTTAAGTCAGGTATCCATTTAAAGCTGGGTGGACTTGTGGGAGGACTTTGCACCAATAACACCTGGAAAACTCCATGGATCGAATCCATGACTCTCAGGTCGACAGTCGAGTGTCTACACCACTCGGCCATCCGTCCCACTTTCTCTTATACAAAAAAATCTACATCGACCCCGAGAATTTGTATAGAATAGTATGTGGCGTTATATTTGTTTTCATATAGGGAAATAATATTAATATAACGTTTCGCGCACACACAAAGTCAAATTCGCATCTTCTTACATTTGTCTTGAAAACAATGGGGTGGGGGGGAGGACCGGAGCATTACACCTGTGATAAAATTGAGAGAAAATGTATCTCATATATGCCAGGTTTTGATGAGCATCATATAGGCTATATATATTTATTTATTTATTTATTTTCCTCTCGTAACACATTTGATTTTTTTGTTTCGTTGTTTGTTTGTTTTTAAGTTTGTTTTAACTGAAACCGTGATTACTGGAATTATTGACCTGAAACCAAGACTACGTCACCGAAAGTGGATAACAGTGTTAGTCGTTTGTGTGACCATGTTTCTATTGGGCTTACCTCTGACCTGTAATGTAAGTTCAATAATAGGTGTGAAACCAGTCCTGACTTGACGACTAATTTCCAACCAGTTTTCAAGACATTAATATTGGTTGGGTTTGTTTTTTTTTTTGTTGTATTTTTAGTTTTCCAGTAGACACTAAAAAGATCCCATTGAGTCTTGACTAAGAAAGATTGTGACCTAAACCAACAGTCAGCATACAATCACCATAACTAAGATTGTGGCCAAAAAGAATGGTCTAAGATTTTTTAAATCTTACGTTTTGACCAAAACAATGACCACTATGAATAAGAATGTGACCCAAAAAAAAACAATAACTATTGTTAAGATTGTGACCAAAACAACAATCAATATGATTAAGATTGTGACCGAAACAACAATCAATATGATTAAGATTGTGACCGAAACAACAATCAATATGATTAAGATTGTGACCGAAACAACAATCAATATGATTAAGATTGTGCCATACCTACAGGGAGGTCTGGATGTGCTTGAGCTGATGGACACATACTCTTCAGGTTGGAACGTTCTACTGACAGCTTTGTGTGAGTGTGCAGCTGTACAAATATATGGTTAGTTTTAAGTTATGAGACTTTGTGTAGACCGATGGGTTAGAGGCAGTGGAAAGAGTGTGTAGCCCGAACACGTCATTGTGAAAATATTTGCTTTAAATTGACTTAAGATTGCAGAGATCGGTGGGGGGGGGGGGTGACGACAGCCCAGAGTA